>BPLR01000895.1:0-19764 GCA_021605095.1 Caerostris extrusa | reverse complement strand
GCTTAGCGTATTGCTGTTGTTGTAAGAAGAAGAAAAAGTGATTCGTGATTTTTCATAAGAGAAATAATTTTTGATGCATGTCTAGTGAGAAAATGTTAAGGAACGAAAAGGAATATGTGTTGCTCCAATGATACTTAATTAACATAGAATTAGACGCAGCATTCTCGTGTGTTGTACAGTTTTTGCCTAATTAACAATGCTTTGTTTTCTTCTATTGAATATTTAACTAAGATAGGAAAATATTGTTTATTTAATGAAAATAGATAGTAGTAGAATTTTAAGTTAGAGAATGTAATGAAAATGATATTAAAACTGGCGTATTGGCATTTAACCGCAAATGTTTTATTTATCAGTATTATTTTAATTTACAAAAATGTGACTAAATGACAAAAAAAATAAAAATTTTTAGGATACTTTTGGAACCACAAGTCACATAAAAAAAATTTAAAAACTAATTTCCAGTATTTGTTGTATTACTAACCAAATTTATGAATTACATGACAATTAAGATTATGAAAAATTTGATTAATTACAATTTAATTTTTAATTTTAATTTAATTTATTTAAATTTCTTTTATTTGAATTTTCTTTTATTATAAATTTGATTAATTGCAATTTTCTTTTTACATTAAAAACATAAATTTCCAGATTTTATGACGATATTTAAATTTTATTTAAAATCAAAAATACAATCTGTGAATTGCAAGGGAGAGCTAAAATGGTTGCTAACAATGCTAATTGGTGAAAAACTAGATTTATGATCACAAATATTAAGCAAAATTTTGTCTCATAATGAGCTGTTAAATAAAAAGAACAATTCAGAGAAAAAAACTAAATGTTTTAAATTAAATAGTGGGTTTAAATTTTTGCACATTTTTTTTATACAGGGAAAATTTGTGATAGATTTAAATGAATATTATATTGATATAATGGGCATATGCAGCATATTCTAATGTAATACATATCGCAAAAATACTGTATTCTTGTAGAATAAACAAAAGATTGTTATTTTTTGTAGTAAATTTTATTTCTATTATATATAATTTTTAAATTTGATTGACTGATATTTTAAATAATGAGGAAACGTAATTTAAATAAAGTAATCGTTTTTCTTTTTCTAGATGATTTTGACAGTAAATCTCAGAATGCTATATATATGTCCCAACTTTTAAATAATAGTTTTGAAATCATACCTGCTTTATTTAAAGATAAAACATTCATTTATTCAAAATGAAAAATATTTTTATGCATGGAGCAGAATTTTTACTACCAAATATCGATTAAAGCGAACCATTCCAATTTTTATTCAACGAATAGCTGGAAAAACATCCAGTCTGGATCGTGATATCAAATATTTGATTTCTTTTATGACACCCTATCAACTCCGTTGCATTAATTTTTTCTTCTTTTATATCCATCCTTTCTTATTATCACCATTTCTACCTTATCTGTCTGATGCCTTGTGTTTCTTAATGCATTCTGACGTCCTCTATCTGTTACCAGTATTGCTTAATGCATTCAGCATGTCTATGTGTCCTCTCTGTATTGCTTAAATGCATTCATTGTCATGAGCACCCTCACTGATCCGCTAACATGGCGTGAACTGATATACTCATCCTCAGCACATAGATACAGATCTATCTGTCACCCCTCTATTTGCATATTGCATTGCTGGCATTTGGAGTTATGCTATTTATTTTATGCAGACACACAGACAACAAAGATGCTTGACTCTGTGTGTCGTTCTGTCTTCTCTCTCTCTTTCAAAACGTCTCTCTTTTTTTATTTCTTCCGCCAGACCTTCCTCGCCATTTCTAAATTTTAATAAATATTTATAACGTTCTGTCTTTGGCGCAGCAAGAGGTTACACTTTTATCTCTTCGCATTCACATCTCGGATGTATTGTATAATTCATTCTTCCTTTGCGTTATTCTCCCCCATTTATGCATTCATATTCTTTTCTGGTGTTTGGAAATTGGAAACTCGATATGCTTTTGCCCGTTCCCCGGAATTGTTTTAATAATGGAAAACGTTCAATGCGCTTTTCGCAGTAGGAACGTGTTTTTGGAGCACACAGTGTTGTGAGTATTACAATTATGAGGTTATGGAAACACCCGTCACGGTGATTTGGGATTATGTGAATGTGTGAATGTTTATGAAACTGTCTGATGTAATTTTAAAATTTAAAATACCTTCATATAACTGCAAAAGATTCTAGGAACTAGTTTGGTTTTTTGTTTATTAATATTAGGGACGTTATCTAATAATAATCTGCTAATTATTATCTGCTATTAACACAGCAAATAATCTGCTAACCATCGCGGTAATTTGGGATTTTGTAAATGTATGAATGTTTACAAAACTGTCTGATGTGATTTTGAAATTTAAAAATACCTCAAGATAATTGTAAATGATTCTAGAAACTGGTTGGGATTTTTGTTTATAGCTATTACAGAGTCGTTAACTATTCATAATCTGCTAATTCGATAAGTTCATGCATTGCTTTAGCTTTTGCCTGTCCCGGAATTGTTTTAACAATGGAAAAAAGAAAAGTTCAATGCGCTTTTTCGAGGAAACATGTTTTTTGAACATCGTGTTGTGGTATTACAATTATGAGGTTATGGGGAAACACCGTCACGGGGTTTGGGATTCTGAGAATGTGTGAATGATCTTACGAAATTCTTTGATGTGATTTTAAAATTTAGAATGCATTCGCATAACTGCAAAATGATTCTAGAGACTAGTTGGGGTTTGTTTATTACTATTACAGAGTCGTTAACTAATAATAATCTGCTAATTTGATAAGTTCATGCATTGCATTAGCTTTTGCCTGTCCCTGGAATTGTTTTAACAATACAAAACGTTCAATGCGCTTTTTTCGCAGGAGGAACATGTTTTTGATTCAGTGATTTGGGATTCTGTGAATGTGAATGCTTACGAAACTGTCTGATGTGATTTTAAAATTTAAAATACCTTTACATATAACTGTAAATTATTCTAGAAACAAGTTGGATTTTTGTTTATTCCTATTACACTGGCGTTAACTAATAATAATAATCTGTTAATTTGAAAAGTTCATGCATTGCATTATCTTTTGCCTGTCCCTGGATTTGTTTTAATAATGGAAAACGTTCAATGCGCTTTTTCGCAGCAGGAGCATGTACTTTGAGCACAGTGTCGTGGTATTGCAATTATGAGGTTATGGGAAACACCGTCACGGTGATTTGGGATTCTGGGAATGTGTGAAACTGATGTGATTTAAAAATTTAAAATACCTTCACATAACTGTAAATGATTCTAGAAACTTGTTGGGTTTTTATTTATTACAATTACAGTGAGGTTAACTGATAATAATCTGCTAATTTGATAAGTTCGATTATATAAATGCTCGATATGAATAAGAATTAAAATTTAGCATTAGCTTTATCACATTGATAAGCATTAAGTTGTTATCTAAGTAATGAATAACTATTTCGCAGAATCCCAAATCAACGTGACAATGTTTTCCTTAACATCATAATTGTTAATAACACAACACGGTGCTCAAAACCATGTTCCTGCGAAAGAGCAGATTGAAAGTTTTCCATTATATAAACAATAGATAATTGTATCTGTTGAAGTCATGCAATTTGAAATATAAAATGGGTTTCAATTAATAAAAATATTAGTTAGTTCTATGAGTACATGTTTGTCTTTTTAATCAAGAAAAAAAAAAAACTAATTAAATTTTTTGTAAAATGTTTCTAAAATAAAATTTCTAAAATTTTTATTTCTACGAAATTTATTCTAAAAATGAAAAGTCATTTTAAAAAATACAAACGTAGAAAACTATTGCAGTGTTTCCCATTATTTTTTAATGCATGGACAAAATTATTAATACAAATTATTACCTTTTTGAATAAATTAAAAAAAAATCTGGTTATCCTTAAAACAAAATAATTTTCGTTCCACATAATTCAGTGTATTTAAATTAATTAATTAGACAACAACAGTTTTTAAGACTAATAAAAAATGCTTTTCAAATCTTTTTCTTAGATTTTTAAACTATTATTGTTCCATAAAAATATTCTTTTAATCAAAGAAATTTATAGAGTTACGTTTAATTTTTTATCCCTTACTTCCATTTTAAAGGTATATATATATTTAAATATTAGTTCTGTAGCACAATTTTTTTTTTTAACAAAATAAAAAAATATCCTGTTATTTTTTAAACAAAATAATTTTCGTTCCATATAATCCAATGCATTAAAATTAATTAATTAGGGAACAGTTCTTTAATTTCATAAAAAATGCTTTTCAAATTTTTATTTCTTTGATTTTTAAACTATTAAAAATCTGCGTGTTTATTCTTTAATATTTTATACAATTATTTTTAAACTTTAATGAAATTTACAATTCACATTTTACTTTCATTTAACTTTGCGAATGTTAAACTTTTTAATGTGCTTAAAAATTTCGTCACTTTTAATGCCAGATTATTAAACTTTTTTTATTGAATATTTTATTTAATATCTTCATTAATGGCAAACAACTTTTATAAAAATGTAAGTAACATTTTTTTTTTTTTTTTTTGAATAATTCTCGTTTTCTTCTATTACGAATACGAAAATTATATACGAGTTTTGTAGATGCTCTTTAGCATGAATAATAAATACATATTTATTCGTTATAATTATTTATTCATGTGATATCACAATATTTTTTAATTTAGTGATTTTTAAATTATTATTAGTTTTTACATAGGTTTCTCTTTACTATTCTTGAGACGAATATCTAATTACTTTAACTATTAAAAAGCTTTCATATAAAATAACTATTTCCATTGTTGAAACTCTATTGTTGAAATTTGTCAAAAATATTGTTGAAATTTGTTGTTGAAATCTATTATCTATTGTTGAATCTATTGTCTATTGTTGAAATTTCTTCAAAAATCAGAATTTTAGATCCGAACAGAAAAGTGCCAATATTCTTTTCAAATAAAGGTTCAGAATTGTAGTAGGCATATTAGGAAAATTATGATCTTCAAATACAATGGTGAGAGATAAGTTAATAAATGGGTTTAAATAGGTCTGAGAATTTGAAAATTTCAGTGAATATTTTGTGTATTTTTTTGTAATATTTTTAAACATAGATAGTAAAGATAAACGTTAATTTGTAATTTTCTTTCTTTTTTTTTTTAGATGAACCGTCCAATCCAAGTGAAGCCTGCCGATAGCGAGAATAGAGGAGGTAAGACTACTTTTAGTTCATAAAACATTTAATTTATTGTTTGCCCATCAGAAGACCGTGTCTCTTTATAGAAAATTTGAATTGAAAAAGAAAAACCCAAAAATAATGTATTGTACCAAACTGGGGGTTATGAGTTTTCTCCCTGTATACTTCTTTATAAATTAAATAACATTGTACATCAACCAAACAAATATTTTTATTAAAACATAACCATCAAGCTCAACAAAAATAAACAGTAAAAGGTTTACGAAAGTAAACATATTGCAGAAAAATAAACATCACGTTCTCTACACTAAGACCCTCACAAATTTTTTATTACTGTCTAAAGAAATACTTTATACATATCACAGGTAGTACCTCTTTATTTTAAACATAATTTTTTTAAATTTTTTTTGTTAGCAATGTTCTTCGTCAAGATAGCTACGTTTTCACAATCTTTATATAATTTAGTCATTTGTTAAAAAATATGTAAATTAGTAACGTTTTAGGACACAGAAAAAAAAAGTTTTCAAACCAAATCAATCCGCAATATAAATAATTAATAATTTATTCAAATTAAATAATTTACATTTACACAACACAACGACGTAAAAATATTATTAAAAAATAATTTAAACAATTCAAAAACTCATACTTTCATTTGTACAAAATAAAGATGTCCTAACATTCATTGAGGGGCAATAGAGTTTTTTATATATTCTTCAAGATTTATAATTACACTACCTAAGAATCCAACATAGTAATTATAAGCATTCCTGTTGTCTTTTAAATGTGTCTATATAATAATTAAAGTTTCGTACTTTATATTTACAAAAAAACATATTTAATTTTATCAATTTGAAAAGTTTTCAAAGAAATATAACTTAAAATTCGTTTAGGGAATTCAATAATTCTGCTTGTAAATATATTTAGCTCAATTTATTAACATTATTACATGCATTTTTTTTAAATTTAATTTGATGTATTCTTGCAATATATATTTAATCTTTTTAAATACTGATTTAAAATCTTTTAAATACTGATTTAATTAATTAAAAAATTATTTTAGCTTTCCTTTAAAAACTTGTTGATTGTTATTAATTTAGTGAAATTAAAATATTTAATTTCATTTTATAAATCTTTAGCATAATTTTATATTTGGAAGGGAAATTCACTTTTATGATATAAAATAACAATAATGTCAATTGAAAAACAATATTGACAATGATATAACAACAATTACAATTAAATCTTACAAATGGTCCAATTGAGTGGAATTGTATTCGATTATATATTAAGTTTGACAACAATTTTAATATAATAATTATAATTGAAGTGTGACATAATTATAATTGAGGTGTTTTGATAACTACATGATAATTAAATTATGTGTAGAAGTGGGTTAAAATACTAATGATTTCTTAAAATATATTAAATTATGAATTAGGTATAATTCGGTTTAATCAATGCTTATAAAATGTCTTACTATTTCATACATATTTGTTAAACCTTTTAATAGTTTTTCATAATTTTTTTTTTGCCACGATTTTATTTTATTTTATCTTCAAAATCAATTTATATCCTTTGAATTACTTATTACTTAATTTTTAAATTTTTATGACTTTTAATGTCAATATCATTTTGCAGACAAAAATATGCCTCTTTTTAAGAAACATTTTAACTTGAATTTTGCGAAACGAAAATGATTACAAAATAAAATGAATGACAACAATTTCAGGACAAATATGCATAACCTACACAAAATAATAAAGAAGATTAATTATTGAGACATGCAATTTAATTTTAAAAGATAAAATTTCAAATTTATTAAGAACGTTCTCCTTCAACGTACTTCAAGAAAACAGAATTTTTACCAACATAAATCCTTCCAGAATTTCTTTTCTTTTTTTACTCCTTTTCAAGTTGAATGTCTTTATTTTCTTTTCTTTTTTCTTTTCTCATTTCATTTTTCCCTTAAAGTGGTCAGACACATTTTCTGCAACATTTTAATTTAGCTCACTTTAGACGTCGTTCCAAGAAGGATCCAGAAACATTTTAATGCGAGTAGCACTCCAAATTAAAATGCCATCGCGCGAATAAAATTTTAATTTGTCACTTATCCTCAGTTTCCTTTTTTGGGACAAAGAATTTTTTTTGTTTTGTTTTTGTTTCTTCTTTCCTTCTTCCTTCTTTATCTGGGGAAACCTTCCTTTTCGCTGCTCACTTCACATTCTTAGAATTGTTTAACAAACTGTATTCGAAAGAGAGAGAGAGAGTTAAAGTTCTTTTTTTCCATTTTTCAGACGATTTTTTCCTTCTCTCTAGAAACTTCGTTTTTTTTTTTTTATTATTATTATTCTTTCTGCTACTACTATGATTCGCAATGCGTGTTTGACTGTAATTTGAAAACACATACACATTGTAGAATGTCCCCTTCGAGGAATTTGTCGAGAAACATTATTTTTCTAGAACACAGAACAAAATGGAAGACACTAGAATCAGTTTAAAGGAATATTTTTAAAATCTTCAAGGCACAAATAAACAAGATGAGGAACTATTTTTACGCTAGAATTAACTCGTACAAAATTACTTAATTCGAAATTCTTCAAATAGTTGCATGAATTCGGATGAAAATGTTTAATTTAAGAATTTTTCAAAGGTGCATGGTTTTGTTATTTCATAATAATCCCACAAACTTAGCGTATATGGATGACAATGTAGTTTTGATTCTTTATTTCGTTGTACAAATACTTGAATATATATTTTCAAGCTGTTACGTGAAAATATGGCTATTACATATAATATCTTAACGTGTAAATATGTATCATAAACTGCAAAAAACAAAAGAATATTAATTATTGAGACATGCAGTTTAATTTTAACGATAAAACTTGAAATTTATTAAGAACGTTTTCCTTCAGCGAACTTCAAGAAAACAGAATTTTTACCAATAAATCTAACATAATTCCTTCCAGAAATTCTTTCTTTTTTACTCCTTTTCAAGTTGAATGTCTTTATTTTCTTTTCTTTTCTTTTTTCTTTTCTCATTTCATTTTTCCCTTAAAGTGGTCGAGACACATTTTCTGCAACATTTTAATTTAGCTCACTTTTTAGACGTCGTTCCAAGAAGGATCCAGAAACATTTTAATGCGAGTAGCACTCCAAATTAAAATGCCATCGCGCGAATAAATTTTTAATTTGTCACTTATCCTCAGTTTCCTTTTTTTGGGACAAAGAATTTTTTTTTTTTTGTTTTGTTTCTTCTTTTCCTTCTTCCTTCTTTTATCTGGGGGAAACCTTCCTTTTCGCTGCTCACTTCACATTCTTAGAATTGTTTAACAAACTGTATTCGAAAGAGAGAGAGAGAGTTAAAGTTCTTTTTTCCATTTTTCAGACGATTTTTTTCCTTCTCTCTAGAAACTTCGTTTTTTGTTTTTTATTATTATTATTCTTTCTGCTACTACTATGATTCGCAATGCGTGTTTGACTGTAATTTGAAAAACACATACACATTGTAGAATGTCCCCTTCGAGGAATTTGTCGAGAAACATTATTTTTCTAGAACACAGAACGAAATGGAAGACAATAGAATCAGTTTAAAGGAATATTTTTAAAATCTTCAAGGTACAAATAAACAAGACGAGGAACTATTTTTATGCTTGAATTAACGCGTACAAAATTACTTAATTCGAAATTCTTCAAATAGTTGCATGAATTCGGATGAAAATTTTTAATTTAAGAATTTTTCAAAGGTGCATGGTTTTGTTATTTAATTATAATCCCCCAAACTTATCGTATTTGAATGCAAATGTAATTTTGAATTTTTATTTCGTTGTACAGATATTTGAATATTTATTTTCAAGATATTACGTTTCAATATGACTATTACGTATAATATCTTAACGTGTAAATATGTATTATAACCTGCACAAATAAAAGAAGAATAATTATTGAGAAATGCAATTTAATTTTAAAAGATAAATCTTGAAATTTATTAAGAACGTTTCCCTTCAACAAACTTCAAGAAAACATAATTTTTACCAAGAAATCTAAAACATAATTCCTGCAGAAATTCTTTTTTTTTTTTTTTTACTCCTTTTCAAGTTGAATGTCTTTATTTTATTTTTATTTCTTTTCTCATTTCATTTTCCCTTTAAAGTGGTCGAGATACATTTTCTGCAACATTTTAATTTAGCTCACTTTTTAGACGTCGTTCCAAGAACGATCCAGAGACATTTTAATGCGAGCAGCACTCAAATTAAAATGCCATCGCGCGAATAAAATTTTAATTTGTCACTTATCCTCAGTTTCCTTTTTTGGGACAAAGAACTTTTTTTTTTTCCTTCTTTATCTTGGGAAAACCTTCCTTTTCGTTGCTCACTTCACATTCTTAGAATTGTTTAACAAACTGTATTCGAAAGAGAGAGAGAGTTAAAGTTCTTTCTTTTTCCATTTTTTCAGACGATTTTTTTTTCGTCTCTCTAGAACCTTTGTTTTTTGTTTTTTTATTATTATTCTTTCTGCTACTACAATGATTCACACTACGTGTTTCACTGTAATTTGCAAACACATACACATTGTGGAATACACCCCTTCGAGGAATTTGTAGAGAAACATTATTTTTCTAGAACACAGAACGAAATGGACGACAATAGAATCAGTTTAAAAAGAAACATTTTTAAAATCTTCAAAGCATAAATGAACAAGATGAGGAACATTTTTACGCTTGAATTAACGCGTACAAAATTGCTGAACTCGAAATTCTTCAAATAGTTGCATGAATTCGGGTGAAAAATTTTAATTTAAGAATTTTTCAAAGGTGCATGGTTTTTGTTATTCAATTATAATCCCGCAAACTTATCGTATATGGATGCAAATCTAGTTTTGAATTTTTATTTTTGTAGTACAGATACTAAATATTTATTTTTAATCTATGTAATTCTGTATGAAATATCATAAATTATAAACGTTTTATTAATTTAATAATCAATTAAGATTTAACATTTAACATAGAAATAACATAAAAATGGATTATTTGTATGAAATATTTCTAAAATTAACAGAGTTGTTGAAAGGTGAAGTTAGCGAAGTGAAAATAAATTTATTGGCAATCAATAATGTAAAATATGCTGCTTTATTACGTGTATAATCTTGCGAAAATGTTATAAAAAATTTTATTTCATAACCATAAATAAATTTTAAAATTTAACTAATTAAATGAAAAACCTTATTTCAGAATAATTTTGTTGTAATTTCTGTATGCTTTTTGAAAATTTGTCAAAAATATTTTATATATTATTTCTTTTCAAGTATTTCATGTTTGTAATGATGTTAATTCCTTTTAAAGAATTTACTTTGAAATTTAATTTTGAAACTAAAAATCGAATATATTAGTTTAAATTATATCATAAAATGAAATTAGATGGATAAATTACTTCTAAACACCATTATGTTTTTTGAACACAAATCTTATTCAAACATAACGCTTGTTATTTCTCTCATGTCATTTACAGATTCATTTCTTATTTTAATAATTACCATACTTTATCGAAACCTCATAATAATAAATAGTATTGAAAATTTATTTTACATCTTATTTTTAGAAATGAAAGCAAATAAAATATTTGTCAAAACCATCAAAATTATTTCTTATTACCATAAAAAAAAAGTTGCTATGTACATTGAAATAGCTCATTAAGAAACCTATTTATTTAATTTTTTTGTTGATCGTAAACAAAAATTATTCTGAGAAATATTATATAGATTAAGTTAATGAAACATTGCAAATAATGACACTTTTAAAATCATTATTTTTCTTAAGATTATGATAGTCGTTGCTTTTACCAAAAATCCTTTCAAAAAAATTCTTGCTTATTTTTATATGAAAACTAAAACGTTTATTTCTTGCTTTAAATTTCATCTCTAATGGATGCATAAAATACAGCTGAAATTCACTCTCATTTATATACTTTTTTATAACTAATTGACTATTGTATTTGAATAATTATTAAAGCCTTTTCAAAGATATTCTTTCAATTTTCAGTCATTCTTTCTCAATTAAAAGAGAAATTTACAACATGTCTTTCCACTGTACCATTCTTTACAAACTTCAAAATTTTAAATTCTGAACTGAGATGGAATTATACACTTATTTTATTTTTAATTTCTTGAATAAAACTTCAATTATTGTACACTGAACGTTTAATTTAATTTTTTTTTTAAATATTTAATATATTTTTTTTTTTTAGTATATTATCTCTCAGTTATTTATTTTCTTTACATTTTAAGTGAGCTTAGCCACCAAACTTTTCACATAGTTAACTGCTTTTTTAAAAAATGAAACACTAAAAATTTCAAACACTTTTCCTTCCTTAATTAATTCTATTTCTCCACGTTTCAAAAAATCTGATAAATATAGACCGATATACCCATTTCTCATCTAAACAAAACCATTTTCCTTTTATCACCATTTAATTTTTTTTTTTTTTTTTCATCCCTTGTTTTTTTCTTCCACCTCCATGGATTGATACTTTTCTAATCTAGAAAAACCGATTTTTTTTTTTGTCTTCCATTTTCTCTTCCAAAATCAATTCTCATACTCGATGAGCTTTATATCTTCATTGCCTCGACACCATTTTATTTATGGTGTGTTGTTATTTTTCCTATCTCGACACTTCCTAAAACAGCACTTAGTATTCTGCACACAAAAACCCAATAACTGTTAGCTTCAGCCTTTCGTTATAACCTCTTTCTTTTGCCCGTAGTGTTATTTCTGGCCGGTGGAGGCCTCTTATAATAGAGCCTATAAAAGCATTTATAGCAAGCGTCCGTAGATTATCTTTTTTTAAGCGCGTCCAACCTGTTTGGCAGACACCCCCTTATGAGGTCTCGGGCCCTATCTGATTCTGTCACTTTTTAAGACCTTTTTTCTCTCAAGTTAATTAGGGAAGCAGTGACGGGAAAAGTGGAATAAGTAAATTTTCCATATTGATATTATAATTTTAGTCTTATTGTACTAAGCTAAAAATGTAATATTTATATATATCTTAGAAATATTAAAATATGAATTACTGTCTCTTATTACTGTCAGTTAAATGCAAAAATGATATACATTGTATCTTCAGAGTAATACACCTCCTGAAGAAAAGACAACTTTTAAATTAATCTTTGAAAGTGTGGAAAATTACTTCAGCACATTTTGAAAATTCAACTTAAACTTATTTTCTAATTACTGAACTTTAATAATGATACTTTCCAAAGGAAAGCAGTGTTTAGTTGAAATTCTTCTTTTTGCAGACATGTTCCTTCACTGTATCCCGGCTTGATGTTATTTTTTATGTCCTACAATGATAGAAACTAATATATACGAAAATAAACATCCAGAAACCATAATTTATGAACTTAGCTAAATTTGTATATTTTGTGATTTCCATAAGAGAAAAAGAAGAAATGTTTCTTATCCCACTTGGTCGACAGCAACTTCTAAGCCGAGTCCATGAACCCGTACGAATAATGTTAAAGGTAAAAATACAGCTTCTTATTGTCCTTGGCATTGTGGCACAAAGATATGGGGCACTCAAAGGAAGAAGTCTGACTCTACCTCACCATGTTATACCCCGGGTACTGGATACCCATTTTTTGTCGCCTTTTACAACATACATGGGCTATACTAGGGCTATTCTAACCTTGACCCACACGAGAAAAGTAAAAAAAAATAATGCAGAAACAAACTCTTGGCATATTTTTTTCTTTACAGATAACCCATACAGACTTTCAGTAATTGAAAATCAAATCTTCCTCTGTAAGAAAAGAAAATATGAGAATTCTCGTCTCGAAGTAATCTTTCGAATATGAATAGATTGAAGCGAAAGTTTCAGGCTTAGAAAAGCATGATCATCAATATCTCGTAATAACAACAATCCGCATTACTCAATATATTAGCTATGAGAACAAAAGTTTCTTTTTTAGTTTCACTGCCCATTGTTTCGGGTGCTGAACCGAAATGATGATGGGCGATTATTGTTCACTTAGTTTCCACTAAACACAAGTAAAATCATCCTGATGCTTTGAGTAGAACTTAATTCGTCTGAAAAGACGACTTGTCATAATCACATGTGTCCCTGTTCATCATTGAAAGGCTTGCTGTAGTCCAGCCTGTCTTTTATGTAGCATCAAAAATTGTGGTAGCTATGATAGCTGAGTTGAAAATTCATGGGACTATTAAAGACCTTGTATATTGCCCTTGCTTATGCTTAGTGCTTTAACGACTGAAAATTCTGACTCTGGATAGAGTTGTGGTTGTGCCATCTCATGCCATCTCACATACAACAGGTTTCTCCCCTTTAGGGGTTAATGACCTACGGTGACTGAGATCCCACTATTGTTCTATATGAAACTGCTTTCATCGAGTTGATATTCTATTATATATGAAATTTTAACATTCATAATACAGCGATTGATCGCATTCTTTGTAGACCACTATCTGGTAATCGATCAAACTCCATCACAGGCTGGTAAGCATTTCTCCTTTTTATAGGAAGTATATTTTATTTACTCAACAGCATGCAAATGTGCTACCTGTATCAGAAAATCGCTTAAAATCTCTAGATGGAATCAATCCTATCTGCTTTGTAAGCCTGAAGTGAAATACTAATAATTTGATTTGATTATCTCAGCGTATTGTACCTTTCAATAAATTATTTTTTTTTTTATATTTCATTATATTATTTATTTATTATATTTGTTTTATTTTTTATGTAATTTTTTAAATTTCGTATTTGTTGAGTACCGTCTTCATAGTAGAGCAGTTTTAATGTTTGGCACTATATGTTGGTACATTAAATAAAGGTAAAAAAAAGCAATTCTTTTAATTTATTCAATATTAAGTTAACACAATATGCCATAAAATTATATTTTCCCTTTTCAAAATAGAAATTCATACACAGGATATGCAATAAAAAATATTTGAAATATTAATAATAACTAATTCATAAAGTTGTTTAGAAGAAAGAACTAACTAACTGACTATCTAACTAAACACTCATGTTATTTCTATTAAATTCCCTGTTAAAAATGTTCTTTCATTATATTGCTTTATATTAAAAATATATGTTATTTCGCATCCCTACATTTATATAATTTAAAAGCGTAATAAACCATTAAAACTTTCCATTTCAAATATCATGAGTTTTATTTTATGTACTATTTTAGTACATTTTTTATTGCAAACGAATAATATTTTTATTAAAAAAAAATGATATAAAACTATACTTTTGTTAACATGCCATTGCAATTACATGAAGAACTAATTTAACTTTAATAATTTATACCATATATATTTCACTAGCGCATGATCTCGCGAATCTAATATCATCATTCACGTTTAACCTAATATGAAATAGGGACTGTGTAAATACTATATCATTAAAATTGACTTATAATGTTTAGTATAACGAATGTGTTTTATGTCGTCAGTTAAATTGAAAAGCTGTTAAGGTTATTAAATGGTGAATTCATTATAATGTTGCATTTATGATATCCTGAAAGCTATCAAAAAATACCTCTTTCAAATTATTAGATACTTTCAGTAGAATAAATAAATTAAAAATAAAAAAAATAACATATTTTTCCCAAATGCAAGAAAATCTCTGATTTTATGTTTAAAATACATAAATTGAAAACTTTGTATTCTATAAAATTGAAATGAAAATCTATTTTAAATAAATTGTATGATATATTTTAAATTGCGGCGTAATTCGATTCAAAATAATTTTTATAAAATGTATTTTGTATTAATGTATTTCTCATAATGTTAAATTATTTGAAGAGATGAAAATGGATAATGGAGATTATTCTGCAATTTCCGATGTATTAATACACCTTTTGAAATATTTCAACTGCATCTCATTAATAGTTCATTTGATACCAATTTAATAATAATCTGGATAACAATTCGTTTAAAGGATTAAGGAATATTCATCAAATTACTTTAGGAACTTTCAATAACAGATGTAGATATAATCAGGCAGTTCATTCATTATACAGCTACTCACATATCATAGATTTCTGATACACGTTATATATATATAACCTGAGCTGGATTTAGAATTAGATCTTGCGTTACATTTGGAATTTATAATAATTTTAAATGTAATTTGTTCATGGAGTAATAGTTAAAATTCAATTATGACAACAAACCAACGTATCAAAGATTCCTGTAACGTGGTTTTTATTCTATATCAATTCAAGTATTGAGAAACTGTATCTGTTCCTCAATATTTCTAATGTATTGTTTTTATTATGCTATCTTTTAACACACTGTGGTGCAATTTTTTTATCTTTTATATATATATATTTTTTTATCTTTTATATATATATATAATTAATGTATTATAATAATTAAATTGAATTTTTCAGGAATAATAAAAAATAAACGTTTTCATCGATTTCTTCTTTTACTGCATATTTACAAAAATGGGAAGTTTTGAGAGTATACATAATTTTTAAAGGAATGTGGTTTTGAACGTTAGATACTTTAATCAAAATCATTTGCTATTAGAACGACACATATTTAGTAGATTCAGTGTGACGCACGTTGCAACATGGTGGTGCTTGCTACATTACACTCAAATGGTTCAACACAATTTACAGCGAATTTCTTGCAGGGTGGGTCTCTAAGAGGTTTTAAGTTTTCTATGGAGTCTAGATGAACTTCCCTGCATATGGAGTTATTATTCTTTCTTTTGGTTAGATTTCAATTTTTCAGGCTTCAAATCTGGCTTTTAGAATTAAAAATTCTAACTCACTATCAATGAGGCTGCTTTTGACCTTTTTTGAAGAATTGCTAAGTCGTTCTTTGTAATGAATTAATTATTACTTTAAGCAAGGTCCATTGACTTGATTCAGGTGTCTTGATCTGATGTTTAGATAACAAAAAAAATAATTATATTTGTTATCACTAATTTCTAATTAAATGTAGCTATACATATATAAATGAATTGCAAAAATTGCAATAGATTGTTCATACAATATAGTGCAATAAATTGTTCATATTGATTATTGATAGAAAAAACAAATAGTTTCTGTCACATAAGAGTTTCATTCAAGATAAATAACACTAGTATCTTATGGACGTTTCTTAATCTAGTTTTTGAGTTTAAACTATCCTGTAACTTATTTAATGTGTCCTGGATAAAGTGCATATATTATTGCGGTATCATATGTTTTTGTTATTTGTTTCGAACGTAATTGAGTATTTTTGCACTACATCTCACCTCACTACCCCCATATTACTGTTCCTAGAGCTGAAATGACAATTTTTAATTTCAGGAAAGTGTTATGAATTTAATATTATGCTCAGTAACAGTGGCAAGAAAACATAGGTTTCGATAAATCAAGAAATTAGAAAGAGGAATTTAGGTGAATATTGCAATAATTGCTTGGATAAAGCTGCGAAATAGAGATTCATGTGCTTGTAGAAATTACACGTTTTGCTCAATTATTTATAAAGAAAAAGCAAAAAAAAAAAAATTCTAGTATTTCTTTTTTTAATTTTCATAGCTTAAAAATAATGTTACGATTCTACTATAAATAATATAAATATTAGGTATATAGTATACAAATAAGAATTGAAAACAATATAAAATTGATGCACATGATATAGTTTAGTAGGAACTGAAATATAATATTTACGGAAAAATAACATGGGAAACGTTTGTGATATACTACAATATAGTACACAAGGCATTTAATGTATAAAATGAAAAAGCAAGATAATACTCATCGTTGCAATTTACAAATCTATGTACTGAAGTATTATAAAAGAAAAGAACGTCTAGTAAATTAAATGTGAACTTGTCGAAGACAACAGATGTGGCATAATTTCTGGTTAAAGAGAGAAGAGATGGTTCGAATGTTTCAGAGCTGAAAAGTTATTACTAACAATAAGAGACCTTGGAAAAGAAAAAAATAAATATTCGGTTTTTAACATTATTTCTTTCTACTCAATTATAAAATATTTCTCAATTTTACACATTTAAATATGTTCAAAAACACGTGTTTTATATGTTCTAAAAGGATTCATGTCTTTCATTCAGCAAAAAGTATTAATTAAACAAAGGTTATGATCCATTTTTGCTTTAATTAAGGAAATCTTAAAACTGCATCCACAACCTTACTGACAACTGGATATTTTTTATCAGTATCCATTGTCAGTGAGGGATGCACCACTGTCTTTCCGAGCGTAGGCGTGTGGGGGGCGTGGGCCCATGGAAGTGGAAGACTGCTAAATTCTTGTTGTTGGAGCACGAACCTTGGGAGGGCTTTATTAGCCTTATCTCTGGCCGTTTGCGTATCCCGACCACTGTTCCCAGTTCGCTCGGACTGGCGTTAGTGGCTGATGTTATCGAGGCTGATAGACCGAGGGGGGATCGGCCACACAGTGTGAGATGGATCTGTGGTCCTACTTTCCATTGCGAGTCAGTGGTCCGTGAGAGCCAGATATTGCTGGAATCTTCTTTCTTCTTTCTGAATCAAACATGTGGAAGTTGAGTTTGGAGAGGAAAGATAAAGAGAATCCCATATCGCTAAGTATAGTGAAGGATATTCATTATTTAAAATTAATACAAGTCTGCTTTTACTGGGTTATATTTCGAGTTAACAGTTACGTTATTAGAAATTAATAAAAAACTTTCAGTAAAACTTATTATTATAAAAACGATTTAGAGGGGTATTAAATAAATCTAATCATTAATCCAAATTAACATTTAACATTTTGCGTATTTGCGTATTTTGTATTAACATTTTGCGAATAAATCACAGGAAGTTTCGTTTTACAACAGAAATGTAAATAATTTTTATTAAATTTCGTCTCTATTTAATTAAACTAATATTGAACAAATAGGACCTGATGACTGACTGACTAGCTATCTGGCGCTCGGTGCCACAGTTCATGTTCGAGTACCATAGATGTTTGTAGTGGTTCGGAATTGCTTAATAATCGGTAGGTCTCAGTCTAATATGACTGGTCTATGTAGAGCATTGGACGTAAGACTGACAACCCTACCCCGTAAAAACATATCTTGTCTCGAACTCTTCCACTAGGCAGACGGCCTTGGCTCACCATGGGGCTTTTTGCACATTGAAAAAGAATAATATTAAACAAATGCTTATCATTTTTATCAATACCACCCTTCTTTATATAGGGCTATCTTTTTTCCTTCCTGTATCCAGTACCTACAAACACTTCTAGAAGGTTAAAAGGTTAAAAATAATAATAATTAAAAAACATCCTTGCAATTATGGAATTACAGGAATACATTGAATCTTAATGCATATAAATACGATTATTGTATAACTAACATAACCATAAAGGGAAAGAAATATATGCAATACGTAAAGAATAAACGATGCTTATAAACATAATATTGAAATACGTATAAAATATTATTACTTTCCTATGTAATACAAAAATAACATATTGTTATTGCTTAATTTAAAATAATCGGCAACATATTGCATTTTCGTTACATTGCTAAACTATTTCAGTTGCAGTCCTAGACAGACCAAGAGTGGAATTTTTAAGCCGGTCCCTTCCCTAGTGACAGGCAAGTGCGTCAAGCTAGGCGCCGCCTCCAATTGTAGTTTCAATTTGCTTATCTCCACTGTCTAATTGCATCCACGGCCCCATTTGGAAACTTCCAACGACAGCAATTTGAGGCGCGTTTCGGTCACCTTGACGCCCGTAATTTAAACTTCACTGCCCGCTAGATGGACGCTCCGCACACATTACATGCCACGCGCTGCTGGATATATCTCCGGCCTTAGCTCCCCTTTTTTCTGTTTGTTTGTTTTACGAGGCAAGAATTGCGGCACGAGGGTTTAGATAAGCCTTAAAAGTGTTTTAGGTTCGTTAATTCTAAATAGGATAGTGGCTTTTTTTATTCTCTAAGATTTGGAAATGAAGAGTATTTAGTTTGAAAGTCAAATGAAGAAATTGCACCGTCTTATGAACATCTTTTAATGTTAGTAATTTTGTTTTCGTTACTTAAAATATGTGTTTTTATTTTTACGACATGTGAATTAATAGTATGATGCTTCAAGTAGACATTAAAAGTATTTTGAGTGTTCTTTAATCCTGATTAGAGTAGTTTTTTATTGATTTGAATTCTAGAAATTCTAACTTGAGGAATTAGTATGAAAATTTTAGTATTTCCCAGGGAAAAAGTAAGAACATTGAAAAATTAGAATAAAAAAAGCAAATGGCGTTTCTTATTATTTATTACGATATCTCATTATATTTTCCCCCATGTTAATTAAACAATTGTAAAATATGGAAATATACAGATTAATCATTAAAAACTTGTCCACGTTACAAAATTACAATCAAAACTCGACAACAATAACTAAACAATGTTTATTAAATTACAATGTACTTACAGAAGTTAATAAATTTTGATGAGATACCTTGGTAGTTGATACTTTGTCCAACTAATATTCGATTTCATACCATAAGCCTTTGAGAATTTACACAATTATAAATGAATATTCTTCAGAATT
>BPLR01000894.1:0-77730 GCA_021605095.1 Caerostris extrusa | reverse complement strand
TATACATAGGTCTCATTACATAGTGTATATCTGCTATCAGATTTGAGTGACAGATTGTTTTTTATTGGCACAAAACACTAATTGCATGTAATATAACTAGTGGCGACACTGCTTGTCTGTTGTCATAGTTGAGTGATTGGTTGTTATTCTATGCTTACAAAAAAACCGTACATTCCTCTCTCCCCGAATGAAATGCCAAAACTCTACCATGAGAAAAAAAAAAAATGCTACATTATCTTTTGCCACTGTCTTGCAATATTGTGGCAATAGTGTAGCAAGTAGGTGACAGAAGAGTAATATAGCAATAATAGCTAACCATTTGACGGAATAACGGTGGAGAAATGCGGCTCTGAAGTTTGGTTTTTTTTTTTCATAATTTTGCCATAAGATAAGACCTGACCTGCTTTCCCTAAGGACATTTATTTAGAAAATTTAATCACTTTATGAAGTGATTCTGAAAATTCCGAGAAAAGCCAGAAATTCTTCTTCTCAAGTTATACATTTATTTAAATACATGCATACTGAAGATAAATACAAAGAAATGTTATTCGGATTATTTGTAGGAAATCTAATGAAACATTACAAAAATTCGTATAAATAAATATTTTATTTTTTTAATCATTTCGAAGGAAAATATCACACAAGAAAATTTTTTAATAGAATAATTAAATGTTAAATATTTTGAAAAATTATATATTTTTTTTACAGGTAAAAAATTAAACATTTTTGATTTGAATAGATTTTGAATATTGAACAAGAATTGTAGATTGTAAATATTGAATAAAAATTGTAGATCTTGTATTTCTTAGGGAATCAACTCGTAGTATCGATATAAATAAAATGTTCGATAATTTGCACTTTCACAGATATTTTTATTCTAATAAAATATAACCAAAACTAAAAAATGTTTTATTTTATATAGTAGGGAATATCTACTGGAATTATTATAAAATAATTTTAACAACAATTCTTGGAATATTTGAAATGTTACGCGGAACACAGTTTAAATACCACTGTTCTAGAATATGATATCAATGTAGTTGAACATAAAAATTAATTGAGCCATGAGAAGGTAGAACAAAGAAATGTTGTTATTAACTGAAATGAAAATATTTCCAACATTGAGCATTTCAGAATAAATTTACAAGAATGCATTGTCATAAAGTATGCATTGTCAAATTTACAAGAATGCTTTGTCGTATTACCTCTAAAAATATTTCAGGTCAGTTAAAAGTTAAGATTAAATTACAAAAAATTGATGTAACAAAATCTTACTTCTTGTAGTAGTTATTTCGAAATCAGTCGGGTAACCTGGTGCCAGATCATCGTCCTAGGATGTACTACTCACTGTTCTAGGTACTTAAAAGTGATGATATAAAAATTCGGAAGTATAATCCAACTAATTTTCCTCCTCAAGCAGTTGTGTACACATAGCTGTACAAAAGCTGGTTTTATTATTCTTTGATAGCGATGGTAATTGTCGCCTTCCTTATACAGAAGAATGGAAACACACTGTGCGAAAAAGTTTGAAAAAGACGGAAACTTAGTTGAGCTGAAATAATATTTGATTCATTGAAAAGAAGTATTGTCATGGGAATTTTCAACAACAGTAATTTTTTCAGAATAAAAGAAGTGCCCTTTTTTGGTGTTATTGATACAACTGCACTTTCGGTACATTATGAGTAAAAAATAACCACTAGGAAGTTCAGATTTATAACCGGCAAATATTTGTTTCATGAAAATGTATCATAATTTTAAAGAAACGGGAATTAAAGTTTGTATATAAACTTCCAATGGCGTAAATTCCTATTAAAAACTTTTGTCTTAAAATTTGCGCATAAATTATGCAGATAAGTAATCTGCATAATTTATGAGCTAATTTTAAGACAAAACGAGCATTACAACTTACTTGAGCATTATAATTTTAAACAGCACTTCTGGAGGCTAAGTGGTAGTTGCGTATAAGCGGTAGTGAGTTGAAAATTACACTCATGTCTCATAAATTATGCAGATAATCTGCATAATTTATGAGCTAATTTTTAAGACAAAGTTTTTTTTGTAAATATAAATTTGACTATATTTATAAAGTCTATCTATATATATAAAAAGAGAAAGAGCAAAAAGAGAGAGAGAGAGAGAAAAACTCATAAATATTTTATATCAAAGAAATAATTTGTTTTTAGATTTATATCAAAGAGATAGTAAAATATAACATTTTATATGAATAATGAATTATTGTTGTTTAAATTGGTTAAATATTAGGTTGTTTATTTAGTAATTACATAAATATTACACAACTATACAAAACGTTCCGAATTAAAGATGCAATGGGATTTTTATTTATAATATTTTTTTATCATATCCCAACATGATGTTGTCCTGGATTAAAGGTCCGTAAGTGTCTTCAAAAAAGTTAAATTATGGAGCTCTGTAATTTATTTTGAATTGTCCAGCTTGTCAAATATAAACATATTATTGCTTCCATATCCTCAAAATAGTTTTTAAGAATTAGTTTATGTTTAAACATGTTCATTTAATCAACACTTAACAGATTTCTCTGTCTGAATTTAGTGGTACCCCGTGGATGCTGGCCTGAATCCAGATGAGAATTTAATGTGAAATATTTGAGGTAAGGTACCTGGCGATTGAGAGACAAACTTATATTATTTACTCATAAGTTTTACAGAAAATAGAATTTAATCAATCCAACTTATCAAACTAGATTACCCTCATTGTTTTTTTTATCTATGGTGTTCAAGATAATTCTGCTATCATATTCAGTTTTATCATAGGCATCATATATTTTTAAACGGTTTTATCAGGAAATGCTTTTGTCGTGGCATATGCCATCCACCCACTCAGTGAATGAGACGTAATTAGAAAAACTGATGGGAAATGTGTAATTTGAAATTTATGTATTATGTGCCGATAAATTTGACGAGACAAATTATGTTTTTTCCGTTTGTTTTGTCATTGTATTTCTGCTATTCATAAAGTTGCATTTTCTTAAATTATGTGTGAAACATTTTCAAATCCTGATTAATAATAATAATAAAAAAAAAGAAAGTGAAGAGGAAAGAGAAGAAAGAAAAGTGTTTTAAATTGTGCCATTTTCATTCAAACTTCAGTTCTTGGTAGGGGTTGTTGTTTGACTTCTGGTGTGGTCAGGGTAGAAGATGGCTGCCCCATGAAGTACGAATTGAGCCTCAGGCTCCGTTCTCGCCGGATGGAACCAGGATCTCGACCAATCGTGACCTGGAATGACGTCAGCTATGACGCGGTCAGGGTTGGTGCTTATAAGCGGTGGTGGATGTGAGATGTGCTTTTTGGGGCTGAGACAGGACGATGGAGCGATAGCAATTGAATTCTGAAAGATGAGGGTGTCTGCTGCCTCGGTAATGAATTCTGCTTGAATACAATTTCTGCCTGATCAGCCATTGGTACAATTTAGCAGCAAAGGAAAACTAAATCTTAAGAACCATAGTTCCCGCTTTGTAGAAGACCTGATTATTCTGAAATTTGCCGTTGCAGACGAGATTTTGCAGGGAGAGATTCTGCGTTCCAACGAAGAACTAGTAGAGATGAGTACATTTGAATGTTTGATTTTCTTTGCAATATTTTATCTCTTCCTTTGAACATTATATTTTTTAATGTATTCAAAATATTCAGGCACAGATACTGAATAACTCTAAAGTGATATTGAATACTCAGTGCGAGTTCAGCTCACATTTCTCCGTCCTTTTTGTGTATGAACTCACCAGATAGTTGCATTTAGTGGAGCTCTGTCTTTTTATTTTGATTTATGTTGCTTGAGATAGTTATGTGTGAAAGTTAATATCCTCAAGAATTGGTTTGTTTTCTGTTGTTTCTAAACATTGTGTTAAGTTAAATCTAAGTATTTGTGTATATGCATTTATGTTATTGGTGGGGCCCCTGGTTTGCATTTAGTCAAAGTTAATTCATTTGCTTAACCTAATTTTATTATAATAAATCAAATGTTTATGATTATATGTTTCCTGAGTATTATTTCCTGCAGACATTGTACACCATGCTGATTGTCGTTTAGGTATAATTTTAACTTCCTGGGATAACACAACGCATTAATTCTCTAACAGTGGGATTTGTTTTGCTTTTGATTCGTGATTAGAGGTAATAGTTTAATTAATTAAATTTCTAGATAGCAACACAACACTTTTATTGAAATAATAAAAATAAATCTTCTATTGTTCTGAGAAATGTTGATTCATTTCTACCAGCATCTGAGAAAATGCAGTTTTTGTTCTGAAGATTGTCTTTTGATTTAAGGAAAAAAAAATAATAATAAAATAACTAAATAAATTATTACCCTTGTTAATAAAAAAATTTTCAGAACATCATTGCTGTTATTTCAAAATTGTAATTTTCCAAATAACTAACACTTATGAACTTCTGTATTTTAGTAATAACAGTAATTCAGTAGTTAGTACTTATTTTTATAATAAATTATTTCGATTTCAAACTAATCGAAATTGTATTTTAGAAATAAAATGTATTCACTCAAATCCAAATAAATTACACCATTTCTCACAGTACACAAATAAGTACACCATTTCTCTCATTTCCGCTTGTCTTATAAATTTTGAGCCATTTATTTATATTACATCAGCCTGTATATAGACAGCGTGAAAAATAACAGCAACCATGAAAAATAAGCCAAACACAAAATTTTGCCAAATTAACATATAGAAATTGAAGATTAGAATGTACAATCTTTTGTAAATAATCAATGATAGCAGAATATTATTTATTAGCAGAGTGTTATCTATCTTTATGTATATATATATTGCAAAGTGTGTGTGTCCGCCTATGCCTTGCCACAAATTGCATCCAAATTTCACAAAAATTGAATCCTTCTAACAAAAAGGAATACTTCTAATACAATAAATAAATAAACGAAAGAAAAGCAAAAAAAAAAAAAAAAAAAAAAAATTTTTCGAAATTGGTTTAATATTCCTTAAGAAATTAATTACACAAATAAATTTTACATCAATTTGGCGAGATTCCGTGGTTGGCACAATTTTCATGGTTGCCGTTATTTTTCAGGCTGTTTATATACAGGTTCAGGTAAAATAAATAAATAAAACATACCAACCGCTGAATTGTAATTAACTAAAATTTTGTTTTCGTATTGCCATTTTCTCAAAAAAATTTCCGGTTTAACTTTAGACCCCTTTTACAACCGTAAAAGCCGCCAATGTTGCAAGTATATTGCAATTCCTTTATGGTAAAGTATTTCAATTCGTGTGTTCCCACTCTTCAATCAATAGTTGTTCGAACTTTGACAGCCTTAGGGGATGAGTTTAGAAGAGATATAGTATGAGCAGATTGGATTCAAATGTCGAGTTCTTGAGTGTATAGAGCTCATCTACTCAGTATCAATGGATAGAAAAAGGCAAAGGGAAATGCACAAGTTTTCAATCTTACAAATCCAGAATTACATAATTCTCCATTTTTACTTCAGATTTTAAAAATCCAGAATTACATAATTCTCCATTTTTACTTTAGATTTTAAAAATCTAGAATTACATAAGTTCCGAGCAAACGAATAAAATATAAAAGTCTGAGAATAATACTATTGCAAGTACTGCATGGGAAAATTGGTTTAGCTTGGTTTGGTTTGTCACTCTATGGTCATTTTACGCACACTTTCGGTTAAGCAGACCAGGACCTTTAACGTGGATTCCGAACCACTAATAAATATTCATGCCACCTCCATTATTCGAACCTGAAGCCTGTACTTCAGGCATTGCATGGGAATTGGAATTGAAATAGTTGAATATGCTTTGCATTCACTCTATGGTTTATAGAATTAGTTTGAGTTCAAAAATTGATTCTTCTGTGGGAGTTGTAGCAGCTAGAGCTTGATTTTTGATGGCTGCCGATTAACTAAAAGGAGGATCTACAGGTTGGTACGTTTTAGGTTGAAGAATTCTGGGTTGAGATCTGTTGATTGGTCTGGGCCATGATTGTTGGCCATATTACTTCCCCTCCTAGAAATAATATGGCCAATACCATTGCAGTTAATATAAGTCGGTGTTTCTAGTTTGTTTTTGGATTAGGTATTTCTTAAATGTGTGATGATGACAGAATTTTATGCACATTTGTTCAGAATTACAGTTGATGGAACTGTGGTGGAAAATTTAAAACGAAAACATTGCATTGCAAGAGGTTTCTGTTGAACATATCACTTTCACGGTGAGGTAAAGCGCTCTATTGAGATTGTAGACATCCAGGTTCTTTATGGATTTGAGTAGAACGACTTTTCATATAATATTCGGCAAAGCTTGCCTATTTCTTGATTTGGAGAGTTGAACCATCTTTTCAATGGCAAAGAAAAATTGTTTCAATTCCTCCTCAATATCAATTGTTGGAGTATTGACATGAGGGCCCTTTAGGATAATTTTCATGGGTCTTAACTGTTTGGACATGATCAAAGTAATTCAGTTGGAACTTCCTAAAATGTTCAAGATGTATGAAGGATGCATTTCGTCCTCATCAAATTATTTCTAAATAATTTGGTAGTTATACTTCTTCAAAAGCTTTATTTAGTTCTTTGAGCCTATTATCCGATATGATTGAACTTCTTACCATTCTAGGGAGGTTTGGTTTATGAAGATTTGCATTTGATTAATGAAGGTTTGTAATTAATAAAAATCAGGATTTTCAGCAATAAATTGCAGGGATCTAAAAATAGATCTCTCCGTTTTTGCGACATTATCTTTAGCGGAGGAAATCAATAGACATATACTCATAGGCTGAAACCTCTGTAGTAGATCAAGAAGATTTACAAGGGAAATCAGGCGAGGGACAATGTTCGTGATCTGTGAGACAGCAGAAGTTTACAGTAGGCGAAATCATTGCAATGCCTTTTCCAGTTGCCAGCATTGCGGTATCGGTTTATTACGAACCAGGAGATAAAGTAGGGGAGAAAGAAATAATTTATTGGTGAAAAATGTTTCAGGAACTTCACAATGGTTTGTACTGTTAAATTTGCATTATCGCCTAAGTAAAAAGACACTATTCAATCAGACCAGAATTCATCGGTTTGGTTTAAAAATGTTAGGAAAAGAAAAAAAAAATTAATTTAATTACCATTATTTTTTTAACTTAAATATGGCATTTGTGATGGAAATTTATGTTCTAAATAAACTATGATATCATTAATAGCTATAATGATTAGCAAAAGGAAAATGGATTGTTTTCTAATAGTTTCCTGCGAATTAAACAACATTGTTTAATTTGCAATAAACGACATTAGTTAATATTCACCTTAATCTTGGCCGAATTTTAAGCCCCTCTGTTCTCAATTACAGTTGATGAAACCATGGTGGAAAAATTTAAAACGAAAACATTGGATTTCAAGAGGTTTTCTGTTGAACCTTTCCTCTTTCATTGTGAGGTATAGCAATCTATCGAGATTGTAGATATCCAGGTTCTTTATGGATGTGGGTAGGACGACTTATCATATAGGCAAGGTTTGTCTAATTTTTGATTTGGAAAGTCGAACCATCTTTTCAACGACGAAGTCAAATTGTTTCAATTTCACCTCAATATCAATCCCTGGAGTATTGATATAAAAGCTCTTTAGGACAATTTTCAGGGTCTTAACTGTTTAGACACGATTAAAGTAATCCGTCTGGAGCTTTAATATGTCCACGATGTCAGAATGATGTTTTACATCACCAGAGAAAATTCAGAAGTAATTTCTGAATAATTTGGTAGTTATATTTCCATCAAAAAGCTTCATTGTATTCTTTGAGCTTATTATACGATAAGGTTGATCTTATCACCATTATAGGAAGGTTTGGCTTATGAAGATTTGCATTTGATTAATGAAGGCTTACAGTTAATGAAGATTTGCATTTTGTCGGCTTTTGAAGCTGTAGCAGAAAGGATGCACGTCGGATGTATCTATGTTTGTATCATCAAATTTATCCAGGTGTTCATAAGAGTTGGAAGTGGAGTTCGATGAATTTCTTCTATCTTCTTTGGCAGGACCAGGTTTAGCAGTTAATATCTTGTTAGGGATAACAAATTCATCTGCCTTATTTCTCTTGATAGGAAATAGATGCTGTTGAAGCCCAGGAATTTTATGTCTCTAAACATTGAAATTTGCCCCATCAGGGTTTTCAGCAACAAATTGAAGTGATATAAAAATAGATCTCTCCGCTTTCGTAACATTCTCTTTAGCAGTCAGTCTATGAGTATATGCACTCATAGACTATGACTATGTCTATACTCATACTCATAGACTATATATTGAGTCTATGAGTATAGACATATACTCTATGAGTATATGTCTATACTCATAGACTGAAGCTTCGGTAGAAGATCAAGAGGATTTACAAGAGGACATAAGGGCGGAACAACGCTAATGGCCGGCGAGAGAGACGAAGGCTGCCCTCTACAGCAGGAGAAATCACGGCAAAGCTTTTTCCCAGATGGCACAGGTGTTTTTTTCGGCATTATTACGAACCAGGAGATGTAATACGAAGGGAAAAGAAATAACTTATTGGACAGAACAATTCAAAAGCCAAGCAAACTAGTCAATCACAATAGAATCAGTAGACTTGGCTCAAAAGGTCCGTTAGTCCAGAAAAAAAAAGCATTATTTTTGTGATCGTAATTTAATGAACACTATTTTCTAACTAAATGCGGCTTTTGTTATGGAAATTTAAGCCCTAAATTGTGATATCATTCATAATAATTAACAATAGAAATAATAGATTGTTTTCTAATAGTTTTACGGAAATTAAACAATATTTAATTTGTAATAAACGTCATTATACACTCATGTCCATAAATTAAGGATAATTCAGAATCACACAGAAATTGAACTCTAAAATAAAAATTTCACCTGTAGAATTATCACACACATCTTGAAGAAGAATATGCAAATTACAGGAAACCACCAGATGGCGCGGATAGTACGTCACAATGACGAGAGTGTAAGAGAGGGGTATATAAGGAATAGAGGCAAAGAAGTAAAATTATTCACAAGCGCTTTAAAAGCCTTTCAGTGCCATAACCGCATAGTTATGGCACAAAGGAAGCATTTGGATGATTTTTTACGTGGTAGAATTATCGGACGACTGGAATGTGGACGTACCCAGCTGGAAGTATCCGAGGAACTTGGAACCGCCCAGAGTGTCATCTCTAGGCTTTGGCAACGATTCCAAGATGATGGTAATGTGAGTAGATGTTACAGCACAGGTCGCCCCCGAGTTACAACGCCGAATGAGGACCGGTATTTAGCAGTTACTGCCAAAAGAAACAGACGGAGCATAGCATCAGACCGGTCTCGTCAGCTCTTTTCAGCTACCGGTACGACAGTTTCAAGGCAGACCGTGTACAGACGCTTAGGGCACATTGGTCTATATGCTCGTAGGCCTGTCAGATGTGTTCCACTTACCGCAGCTCACTGTCGCCTGCGATTAACCTGGAGTAGAGAGCATGCATTGTGGACACCGCAACAGTGGTCTTGTGTGATGTTTTCCGACAAGTCCAGATTTAGTTTGCAGACTGATTCTCGCCGGACTTTCATATGGAGAGTGCAAGGTACCCGTTACCACCAAGAGTACACCATTGAACGACACCTTTACGGTGGTGCAGGATGGCTCGTTTGGGGAGGAATTATTCTTGGTTCCAGAACTGACCTGCATGTTCAGAGTGCAACGATGACAGGCCACATCTATCGGGATGTCCTTCTGGAACAACATGTA
Source organism: Caerostris extrusa (assembly GCA_021605095.1). Classification (NCBI taxonomy): domain Eukaryota; kingdom Metazoa; phylum Arthropoda; class Arachnida; order Araneae; family Araneidae; genus Caerostris; species Caerostris extrusa. Next base: position 67,969 of record BPLR01000894.1, on the reverse strand, counting down.
CGTTTGTTTCGGGGGCGCCATGGGTGCTGAATTTCTGTTTATGGATGACAATGCCCGTCCTCACCGTGCAAACATTGTAGACGAATGCCTTCAATTGGAGGATATCACCCGTATGGATTGGCCAGCATACTCACCGGACTTGAATCAATAGAGCATGTGTAGGATATGCTTGGCTGACGAATTGCAGCCCGTCAACCTCCCACCTGTCAACCGGAAATTCGGAGGGCATTGCTTGATGAGTGGTGTAATATTCCCCAAGATCAGATTGATAATTTGGTACTCAGCATGCCTTTAAGGCCTGTATTGCATCGTCCGGGAGACATACTCCATATTAACCATCATACTAACCATGTTATACTGTTTTTTGTAAATAGGTTCTTTTTTGAAATTTGCACCAGGGAGTAAAAATCGCAATTTTTATTAATTATGTCAAACATATAGCCTCTTTTTTGCTCTTTACCTTTTGTTTAATAAATAGACTTTACAAATAAGTCAAATTTGTTTTGCTTCTGTCTCTTTCTTTGCCTGAACTTCATTATACTTAATTTACGGACATGAGTGTATATTACCAAAATTATGTATTAGATGTTTATAATATATAAGTTTGTTATTATAATATTCACTAAACTAAACTAAATTAAATCAGGCAAACTAAATTAATTTAACTCAGTTTAATAATAAAATTTGAATTACTATGTGATTTATAAGATATTTTATTATTTTCAATGTTTTATGTGCTTATCTAGTATGTATTTCTCGAAGTTTGTGTGAATGTGTGTCCAAATCTAATCCAAATATAACCGAAATTGGTGGGGATACTACTAATACAAAACCAAGACCAACTGAAAATAATTTCGAAATTGGAACAAATTGGATAAAAATTAATCATTTTAAGTGTTACGATGAGGGAATGTGTGACAACGGCACAGGAGAATAAGCCTTCGAATAACTAGTGCTCTACTTCTTGATATTTTAGTATTCGGGGAATCCTTCTTACTTCTATACATGATAAATAAGTGAACTGAAAAATAACCGATGTTTAAGTAAAGTAACTGAAAATTTTCATAATCATTCAGTTTTCACTATTCAGTTTGGTGAAATGCAAAACAATCTAAATCAAAGGTGTGTTTTAAAACCAATACAAAATCATATAAAAATGTGTTAAATACTGCATTCATTTAAGAAGATCAAAACAGGTTTTGTTTTTAAAAATATCGCTTTGTGGTTGAAACCTTATAACCATTATAACCTTTATTCGTCGGAGCTTTATCATTATTATTTTTTTATTGAAGCACTGAATTGACAAGCGAAATGAACACGTTAATAATTCGAATTTTAAATATCGTTTACGCTAACAATTCAGAACTTATATTAATATAAGTAAGAGAAAATGAAAAGGTTACCGTTACATATCATCATCAATAATAATAACAGCAAAATAGCATTATATAATAATGAGCAAATAATTTTACAATACCTAAAAAATCTAACGTTTCAGAATCTGCAACTTAAACTCGCAATAAAAATTAATACATGAGGACATAATACGCAATAAAAATAATAAACTAATAATAAAAAATTTTTTATAATTTTTTCCTAATTTTTTTTTTTACGAATGTTTGTAGTTTTGCACTATATGCAATAAATAATTTCTCAAATTCTAGTTAATGCTTTTTATGTACTTTTTAAATGCAATTCAAACAAGAAATAATATAGTTAAGTATATATATATATATATACATATATATATATATATATATATATATTAATATATATATTTGTATATATATATATATACTTATATAATTAAATATATATATTTTTATTAAATATTATCAAAGAGTTAGTAAGAGTTTAGTACAATAGATGGCACTACGAGCTAAACTTCATTGATAAAATGCATTATAAAAATGTTAAATTTGTTACTATAATTTGAAACAAATTAATTATTAAGTAGTAATTAATTTTAAAATTTTAAAATATTTTATTACAAAATAAGAATCTAAATATTATTATTTTATTATTATCTAATTATCTATTATTATCTAAATATTATTATTATATTAGTATTTATATATAATTTTATTTACAAATGATATATTTTTTTTAAAAAAAAAAGAAATTGTTATCCTATTTTGCCTGAAGATGGCAGCACAAAATTGATATTTAACTCGTAAACAAATTATTTTAATTGTTTTGTCCTTTTTAATGACTACATTTTGTACAACTAATTAAATTAATTTCACTAAAAACAACATTTGATATACAATATTGAATTACAAATTTTTAAACTTAATAGGACCATGTGAAATTGCAGATCAAATTAATCTTTGCAATTTCACCTCTTATTTTAAGACAGATTATTGTGATTTAATTTATATAAAAACTATTTTTTATCAATACAATACATTTTTTTATCAATTTCCGTACATTAAGTACAATAAATTGAAATATTTGAATAACTTCATAGTTCAAAAATAAATAAATAAATTGAAGTTTGGTTTTAATTTCAGGATAAATTTTGCTTTTTATTGAATAATCCATGTACATCATTTATCAGTTTTACTCACAGCCTAGTGATACGGAAAACATAGGATTGATGTGTTAAATTGGTGTAATGGTTGAATTAATTTTCAGTACGTAGATTTATTTGTAAAATAAATATAAACTACTTTTATTTTATAAATTATACTCTTCTAAACTGTATTATTCTATTCTGAAAAAAATAAATTGCAATTCAAAATAACTTGAAATTGCAAAATTCAATCTCTGATAGCTTACATGCACAGTCTTAGAATTTTGGAAAGAAAAATGCCAGTCATATGAATTTGAAAGCTGAACATATTTCAGGTTTTTTTGTTTTTTTTATTTTTGGTAATTATTTATTTCTAAACAATAAAAAGCTAAAAAATCGGTCGAATGGGCAAAATAGGGGCCGTTGGGATTTAGTGGCGTTTTTATGGGCCAAACAAAGCGATAATGTGGTAAACGGGGTTTCTTGTACTTGAGCAATTTACTTCATTTACAATCACAACCATTGATTTGACGAAAACAATTGTTGAAGCCCCTAATTGTTGAAACCTCAACGGCCCCTTTTCTACTATTTTACCGAAAAAAATAAGTTATACTTAATATTCTTATATTCTATTGTATTTTTTTTTTGTATGTCGATTCTCTTAAAAATTATAAGGATGATCATCTATACATTTTTGTGCAAATGCAAAATATCTGTATGCAGCACAACAAAAACATTTTCTAATTTTTTTTTGCAACATTGCAGCAATAAAAAAAAAAAACACTTGTAAAGTACAATTACAAAAACATGATCATTAGATTGAGCCGACTTAGTGCCCCATTTGGAGATTGTGAAAGAATCTTCATAGCTACTCAGGGTATTTATTTGGAAGTTTTCGGATATTCCCCATTCAGTAACATAAATGGGGAAAATTTACCTCTGAGAGTTTTCCCAATTAGTGGTGAAATTTCAGCTAGTACCTCGTGTTGGTAATGTGAATTGGATTGCAATTTTATCATATCAACTGCTTATATTCTGACAATTAGAGGGGTATTAACCCACAAATTCAAATACCTTTGGAACAGGAACATCTTTGTCAATGTTGTACCTTGCTTGTCTATATAATTGTTTACCCATTTAAGTTTAATAGTTTAAAGTTGTTCTGTTTCACTGCGTGATCCTTAATCAAATTTAAAAATTACAGACGACCCTCAACATATATATGCAAAAGATGTGAAACAACATTGTATGAAGTCTATATTTCATTATGTACAGGCATGCACGTTGGGGGAGGGGGGTGCTAGCTGTATACGCGCTCAAACTTAAGGTCATTTCCAACATAAGCCAAAAATTTTTTTTATTAAATATTTAATATTTCAATGAATCTGTATTTTTCTCATCAGTGTCAATTTTATTATCGCACCGGAATGTGTTGATTGAGGCAAAGTTTTTTTTTTATGGTTTAGTTTTTATTAAATATTCACCGAAATATTGAAGTTAATGTAATCGATGAACTAGCAAAAGAGAAAAGTGAATTGAATTTTAATATACATAATATTTTTAAACTTTTTAAAAAAAAAAAAAAAATTTTTATTTTTGTGCAGTATTTTTATTCCAAGAATTGTTCAGTTTGGTGACGGCCAATTGTCCAATGCTCTGGCCTATGGTACCATAGGCTTTAGGTTCGAATCTTGGCGGCTACATGGATATTTGTTAGTGGTTCGAATTCACTTTAAGATGTAGGTCCAGGTCTCATATGACCGTAGAGCGCCACTCAGCCCAATCAGAATTCTTCTCACCCACATCATTCCCAAACTGTAAAGCTATAACTCAGCTCTAGGCACAGTGATGTAGTGTGCGTAGTAATAGTAAATGGTAGTCATGTTAGACTGGACCTAAGACTTAAAGTGGATTCCGAAGCACTACAAACATTCATGGCATCGCTGGGAGTCGATCCGGTTCGGATTTCCCTTTAAAACTGTAGGTCCGGTCTGTTTAGCCGTCATGTGCACAAGATGACCGTAGAGCGACAAACCAAACCAAACGTTCTATAGTCCTGTTATACGAGGACATACGATATAACGTATAACTGTTTAAAGTGGATTCCGAACCACTTCAAACATCCATAACATGGCGAGCCAGAGCGATAGTCTCTCGCCCATCAGGCCCCATTTCAAGTGTTAGCCATTGAAAAAGAAAAATAACATTGTTTTTAAAGTAAATAATATGTGAAGTAAAGAAAAGTGTATAAAATTTCATTAAGGACAGCACTCATTAAAAAATACTCATTACTGTATTAATACAAAATATAAGTTATTGATGATTACTTTCAACAGGATTTATATTAAATATAAAAATATGGATGTATTAAATAAAAAATAAATGTGAATAACCGGATATGACACTTTAAAAGTAAAATTTAATGTAGTACAGAAAAAAAAAAAAATAAATAAAAAATAAAATTTTCAATTACGGAAAAAAAAAATATTTACATATATCGAAAAATTAATTCATGAGTAAAATATTAACACAAATAAAAATATTCCTTTTTTAAAACGTTAATTTTCTAAATTGGTAATAATTTTAAATGACTTGTATGTTAAAACATTTTTTCCTCATTTATCTAAACACAAGAAGCTAGCAAATTTGGAAAAAAAAATAATTTCAAGTAAAAAAGAAAGAAAAAACTCCAAACTGTATTCATTATTGATATTTCAAATTTAACATTACTGTATTGATATTTTTTAAAAAAAAAAAAAACTCGCATTTCGTCCGTAACTCAGAATGACAAGCATGATTTAAAATGTTTTAGATTTTCATTTATCCAAACTTTAAAATAATCCCCTATTATTACTATACATCACAATCTATTATGTTTAAGCTGACGTTTAATACAAATAAAATGGCGAAGGATAATAAGAAAACAAACATTTATTTCAGCTACGCTAAAAGCTTTCAAAGAAATTCGATGAGACACTATAAAAAAAGAAATAAGCAAACAGAAGACAAACAATGAATTAAATACAACGTTTCGGAACTAAATATTGTGTCAAATAGCTTTTGGAAACGCTTGGAGAATTCTGGAGCAGTAAATGGACGCTAAATCTCTTTGCCTTTCGCGAGATCTCGGAGATTGTAATCGTAAAATTTAACTTTTTGTGCTAAATGAGGCGGAGTAATCGTTTTCCCATTGAAGACTACCGCTCTGTAAATTGGATCGTCTTCCATCTGCATTGGAATTCCATTTCTCTTTCGGGAAATTTCGTTTTATCGCTTTCTTTTTAGACTTTTGGAATTTTTATACTTTTTCCAAGATGGCGGACTTCCCAGAAATTACGGATATGACAGTAAGCAATGATTATCATTTAAATTTATTATACCTTTATGGTATCTTAATTCTTTCTTCATGTTGCATCAAAGATAACTACTCAAATTTTAGAAGAAGATAATAAAAAACAAACATATTTTCACCTAATAAATAAGATAAATGCATATTTATATTAAATATGTTTATTTACAATGTATTATATTTGACTGATGTATTCTATTCATTGATATCATCTTCGTCTTGAAGATCTATTCAGACAACAAAACTGAAGACAGAATGTATGATATGCATTGGAATTCCATTTCTCTTTGGGAAATTTCATTTTATTGCTTTATTTTTTAGACTTTTTGAATTTTTATATTTTTTTCCAAGATGGCTGATTTCCCAGAATTTACGGATGTGACAGAAGCAATGATTATCATTTAAAGGTATTATACCTTTGTGCTATTTTAGTTCTTTCTTTATGCTTCATCAAAATATCATTCAAATTTAAGAAGAGGATTATAAAGAAACAAATATTTATTTCAGCTAATAAATAAGATATACATATTTATGATGATTGCGTTATGTATTATATTTGAATGCTATCTTAGGTTCAAAATAGGGATTTTTCAAAAAGCAATACAGCTGAATATAGAATGTATATTTCTTATCACCAGAACTTGAACGCAACCCCACTTCAAAGGTGGTCAATTGAAAAAGAAATAAGCAATTTTCCTAACCAAAAGTTAGAAAAAGTAACGTTCAATGTGAAAATTAACCTTAATCTAATTTCGCGGCTAATTTTTGTGATGTACATATGGCTTTGTTGATTTTTCACTATATTACGTATAGGATAGTGAAGAATAATGATACTTCATTTTTAGGAGAATAACAAGATTTTTCTTAACTGGCAAACCAACCCCATTGAGAGGCCAGTCCACCTGCCTACTGTCGGATTTCCGGAACAGTAAATGTTTTCTTTTTACGGGGGTAGTGTTGGCAGTCCTACGCCAACACCCTGTTACACCGGGACCTAAGGTTTAAAGAGGTTGATGAACCACTATGAACTTCAGTCACATGACCACCAGGTTCCATGTCAAGGGTTGGCATTGAAAAATAAAAATAAAAATTTTTAAAGTAAATAATATGCGCAATAAAGAAAAATGTATAAAATTTCATAAAGGACAGCACTCATTAAAAAGCAGTCATAACTATATTAAAACAAAAACAAAACTTATTGACGATGATTTTCAACAGAATTCACATTAAATATAAAACTATGGACGTATTAAATAAAAAAAAACGTGAAAAACCTGACATGACACTTTGCAAGTAAAATTTAATCTTGTACGGGAAAAAGTTAAAAACACAAAATAAATAAAATATTTCAACTGCGTTAAAAAATATTTACATATATCGAGAAATTAATTCACGTGTAAAGTATTAACACAAATAAAAATATTCCTTCTTTATAAACGTTAATTTTTCTAAATTGGTACTAATTATAAATGACATGTTAAAACATTTTTTTCTCCATCACCTAAACACAAAAATCTAAAAATTTGAAAGAAAATAAGAATATTTTCAAGTAAAAGAAAAAAGCTTACTCTAAATTGTATTCATTATTGATATTTCAAATTTAACATTACTGTATTGATGTTTTTAAAAAAAAAAAAAAACGCATTTCGCCCGTAACTCAGAATGAGAAGCATGATTTAAAATGTTTTAGATTTTTCATATATCCAAACTTTAAAATAATCCCCTATTATTACTGTACATCACAATCTATTATGTTTAAGCTGACGTTTAATACAAATAAAATGGCGCCGGATAATAAGGAAACAGACATTTATTTCAGCTATGCTAAAAGCTTTCAAAGAAATTCGATGAGTCACTAAAAAGAAGAAATAAACAAATAGAAGACAAAAAATGAATTAACTACAATGTTTCGAACTAAATATTGTGTCAAATAGCTTTTGGAAACGCTTGGAGAATTCTGGAGCAGTAAATGGACGCTAAATCTCTTTGCCTTTCGCGAGATCTCGGAGATTGTAATCGTAAAATTTAACTTCTTTTTGTGCTAAATGAGGCGGAGTAATCGTTTTCCTATTGAAGACTACCGCTCTGTAAATTGGATCGTCTTCCATCTGCATTGGAATTCCATTTCTCTTTCGGGAAATTTCGTTTTATCGCTTTCTTTTTAGACTTTTGGAATTTTTTATACTTTTTCCAAGATGGCGGACTTCCCAGAAATTACGGATATGACAGAAGCAATGATTATCATTTAAAGGCATTATACCTTTATGGTATCTTAATTCTTTCTTCATGTTGCATCAAAAGATAACTACTCAAATTTTAGAAGAAGATAATAAAAAACAAACCTTTTTTTTTTTTTTTTTTCGTAATAAATAAGATATACATATTTACAATGATTGCGTTATGTATTATATTTGAATGATGGATTCTATTCATTGATATCATCGTCTTCTTGAAGATCTATTCAATACAACCGAAGACAAAATGTATGATATGCATTGGAATTCCATTTCTCTTTGGGAAAATTTCATTTTATTGCTTTCTTTTAGACTTTTTTGCGAATTTTTATGCTTTTTTCAAGATGGCAGACTTCCCAGAAATTACGGATGTGACAGTAGCAATGATTATCATTGAAAGGTATTGTACCTTTATGATATGTTTTTCTTTCTGTATCAGAGATACTACTCAAATTTAAGAAGAGGGATAATAAGGAAGCAAATATTTATTTCAGCTAATAAATAAGAGATCATTATCATCAGTGGCGCAACAGTCCCTATAGTGTTCCAAGGCCATCTGCCCAGTGGCAGGTTTCTAGAGGGGAGATATTGGTTTTGTTTGTGGGATAGGGTTGTCAGTCCTATACCCAACGCTCTACAGTCATGTTTGACCGGGACCTACGGTTTAAAGTGGATTCCGAACCACTACAAACGTTTATGGCCTCACCGGGATTGGAACCCGAAATCTGTGGCACCGAGAGCCAAAGAGTTAGTCACACGGCCAGCAGGCCGCACTTCAAGTGTTGGCCATTGAAAAAATAAAACTTTTAAAGTAAATAATACGTGCAATAGAGAAAAATGTATAAAATTTCATAAAGGACAGCACTCATTAAAAAGCATTTAGTCATATATTAAAACAAAAACATTTCATGTTATTGATAATTTTCAATAGGATTTACATTAATTATAAGGCTGTGGATGCATTAAATAATAAACAAATGTGAATAACCGGACATGACACTTTTCAAGTAAAATTTAATCTAGTACTCAAAAAAGTTAAAAACACAAAATAAATAAAATATTTCAACCGCGTTAAAAAATATTTACATATATCGAAAATTAATTCACGTGTAAAGTATTAACACAAATAAAAATATTCCTTTTTATAAACGTTAATTTTTCTAAATTGGTACTAATTATAAATGACTTGTATGTAAAAATACAATATGCTTTTTCTTTTCACCAAAACACATCAAACTAGAAAATTTAGAATTTTTTCAATATAAAGAAAGAAAGCAAAAAGAGTTTACTCTAAAATGTATTCATTAGTGATCTTTCAAATTTAACATTACTGTATTGATATTTTTAAAAAAAAAAAAAAACACGCATTTCGCCCGTAACTCAGAATGACAAGCATGATTTAAAATGTTTTAGATTTTCATATATCCAAACTTTAGAATAATCCCCTATTATTACTGTACATCACAATTTATTATCTTTAAGCTGACGTTTAATACAAATAAAATGGCGACGGATAATAAGGAAACAAACATTTATTTCAGCTACGCTAAAAGCTTTGAAAAAGAAATTCGATGAGACACTATAAAAAGAAGAAATAAGCAAATAGAAGACAAACAATGAATTAACTACAACGTTTCGGAACTAAATATTGTATCAAATAGCTTTTGGAAACGCTTGGAGAATTCTGGAGCAGTAAATGGACGCTAAATCTCTTTGCCTTTCGCGAGATTTCGGAGATTGTAATCGTAAAATTTAACTTCTTTTTGTGCTAAATGAGGTGGAGTAATCGTTTTCCTATTGAAGATTGCTGCTCTGTAAATCGGATCGTCTTCCATCTGCATTGGAATTCCATTTCTCTTTCGGGAAATTTCGTTTTATTGCCTTCTTTTTAGACTTTTCGAATTTTTTTGATTCAAGATGGCGGATTTTCCCAGAAATTACGGATGTGACAGTAGCAATGATTATCATTTAAAGGTATTATACCTTTTTATGATATGTGTTTATTTCTGTATGAGAGATACTACTCGAATTTAAGAAGAGATAATAAAGAAACAAACATTTATTTCAGTTAATAAATAAGAGATACTTATTTATAATCTACGAGCTATGTATTATATTTGAATATCTTCTATTCAAAACAGGAATTTTTCAAAAAAGCAATACAGCTGAAGACAGAATGTTTATTTCTTATCACCGGGTCTGGACCGAAATCCCACATGAAGGGTTGTCAATTGAAAAGAAATAAGCAATTTTGCTAATCAAAAGTTTGAAAAGGTAACTTTCACTGTGAAAATTAATTTGAACCTAATTTCGTGGCTAATTTTTATCGTGATGTACATATAGCTTTGTTGATTTTTCCTTATATAACGTTTAGGATTGGGAAGAATAATGATACTTCCTTTTAGGAGAACAACAAGATTCTTCTTAATTGGCAAACCAACCCCATTGTGGGCCAAGGCCACCTGCCTACTGTCGGATTGCGAGACAGTAAATGTTTCCTTTTTACGGGTAGTGTTGTCAGTCCTACGCCAACACTCCTGTTACATCGAGACATAGGGTTTAAATTGGTTTGTGAACCACTACCAACTTCAGTCACACGGCCATTAGGTTCCATGTCAAGTTTTGGCCATTGATAAAGAATAATAACATTTTTTTTAAGGAAACAATATGCGAAATAGAGAAAAATATATAAAATTTCATAAGGACAGCACTCATTAAAACGCATTCATCACTATATTAAAACAAAACATAATTTATTGATGATGATTTTCAACAGGGTTTACATTAAATATAAAGATATGGATGTAATAAATAAAAAACAAACGTCAATAACTGGACATGACACTTTACAAGTAAAATTTAATCTAGTACGGAAAAAGTTAAAACACAAAATAAATACAATATTTCAGCTGGCGAAAAATATTTACATATATCGAAGAATTAATTCACGAGTAAAGGAATATTAACACCATTAAAAAACTCCTTTTTTAAAACGTTAATTTTCTAAATTGGTACTAATTATAAATGACTTGTATGCTAAAACATTTTTTTTTCTGCTTCAACAAAACACATCAAACACGAAAATTCATAATTTTTTTTTTTTTAAATATAAAGAAAGAGCGTAAAAAGAATTTACTTAAAAATGTATTCATTATTGATCTTTCAAATTTAACATTACTACAGTGATGTTTTTTAAAAACACGCATTTCGCCCGTAACTCAGAATGACATGCATGATTTAAAATGTTTTAGATTTTTCATTTATCCAAACTTTAAAATAATCCCCTATTATTACTGTACATCACAATTTATTATGTTTAAGCTGACGTTTAATACAAATAAAATGGCGACGGATAATAAGGAAACAAACATTTATTTCAGCTATGCTAAAAGCTTTCAAAGAAATTCGATGAGACACTAAAAGAAGAAATAAACAAATAGAAGACAAACAATGAATTAACTACAATGTTTCGGAACTAAATATTGTATCAAATAGCTTTTGAAAACGCTTGGAGAATTCTGGAGCAGTAAATGGACGCTAAATCTCTTTGCCTTTCGCGAGATCTCGGAGATTGTAATCGTAAAATTTAACTTCTTTTGTGCTAAATGAGGTGGAGTAATCGTTTTCCTATTGAAGATTGCCGCTGTGTAAATCTCATCGTCTTCCATCTGCATTGGAATTCCATTTCTCTTTTCGGGAAATTTCGTTTTATTACTTTCTTTTTAGACTTTTTATATTTTTATACTTTTTTTCCAAGATGGCAGATTTCCCAAAATTACGGATTTGACGGAAGCAATGATTATCATTTAGAGGTATTATACCTTTGATATGTTTTTCTTTCTGTATCGCAGATACTACTCAAATTTAAGAAGAGGATAATAAGGAAACAAACATTCTTTTCAGCTAATATATAAGAAATGCATATTTATAATGTTTCCGTTATGTATTATACCTTTATGATATTTTAGTTCTTTTTTTATGTTGCATCAAAGATACTACTCAATTTTAAGAAAAGGATAATAAGGAAACAAACATTTATTTCAACAAAAAATGAAAGATAGATATTTATAATGTTTGTGTTATGTATTATATTTGAATATCTTCTATTCAAAATAGGGATTTTTCAAACAAGCAATGCATCTGAAGACAGAATGTCTTCATGTTATTTAATTCTTTTTTATGTATGATACATCAAAATTAAGAAGATTATAATAAGGAAACATACATTTATTTCAGCTATTAAATAAGAAATACATATTTATATTATTTGCGTTGTGTATTTCATTTTAATGTCTTCAATTTAAACCAGGGATTTTTCAAATAAATAAATAAATAAATAAAAAATAAAAGCAGCTGAAGGCAGAATGTCTGTATGATGTTTCATTGAAATTTTTTTTTTTTTATTCTTTCTGTCCAGATTGCCAAGTTTTTTACAAAATCTTTTTAAATAACAATTATTGTTTAAATTTATAATTTTGGTGATGATGTTTTGGTTTTTATGATATTAGAATAAAAGGTTCAAATTGTAGGACTTTTCTGTCTTTTTTTCAGAAATGGTGTATGTAAGGCAGAAACCTTGGGATTAATTACAATTTTTTTTTTTTTTTTATTTCCATTGGCAGGCTTCAATAATTACAAAATATGTTCTATAATATTTCCTTTTTGGCATAATATTTTTTATGCAAAGAAGTTACATTCTCTTATCAAATTGAGAATTTCAATAAATAATGTTGTATTAATATCATAATTTGCATAATATCTCATTATTTGCATAATATTGTTTATTCACAGAACTTTTATTCTCTGATCTAAATCGGAAATTTCAATAAGTAATGTATCTGAAGGCAGAAGGAATGTAATCACTTGCAGACACTTATATATTATAATTTGGTTCCATTTAATGTTAGCAGAGTTCCTCATGTTGAAAGTCTACAAAATATACAGTACAATGAGAAACGATCAATGTGAAGGCAGGTTTTCTTGCCATGAAATATTAACACACTTCTTTGCGCAGGAATCATCTGATCATGAAAGCACGTTCGTCAATTATAATGGTCTTAACAATACAAATGGTGGCATGATGATTGGCAGCTATCGTCTTTTACAATGTTGACCACTTCAATCTGGCCCTCAACGACGTTTAGAAGATATTGAGGTGAACGCCATCTTATATAGCACATTATCTAGCGTCATATTACATGAAATCAAAGATACTATGAAATATCATGGTCAATAACGTAATTTCAGGAGTGAGAAATATAGGATTAAGAAATTAACAGCTACCTCTATATTATGGAGAATGTAAAGTTCCATCATTCCTTCAAGGCTTTGTCCCATCATTCCTTCATATGTTTCAATAGGATAATAACCTTTCACAGATTATTCTCCTCATGATATTCCCTTCTTCCACGACATGATACTCAAGTACAAATTCAAAACCTGTTTCATTCGATTGCTACGATGGATAGGAGTGCTAAATTTTTAGCTGTTTCACCAAGTACTATCATTTCAAATTGCTTTGACATTAGAGAGCAACGTGGATGCATGAAAGGGTTGCTTCCATCGTTAAAATCATCAACGAATTCTTTACAAAAAAAGAAGAATAAATGTACCTCTCATAGCATAAAAACTCTTTTACTTTCTTTGCATACAATCTTTGTGAATTTAATCATTGTTTTTACCATTTCAGACCACACGAGGAATACATTTCTATCAATGCTGAGGATTCCTCCATGATGTCTTCTTTAACGTTTTACATAAGTTAAACTTTTGTTTTTCATAAATGATTGATTTTATATTATTTAACTTTAAGTAGGTCAAATACAAATTGATACTATGTCTATTGGGCTTCTGAACTAAAGGAATTTCTATATGTATATATTGTAAAGTCTCGGCCTATACAAGACCTATAACGGCTTCAAGAAAAGGGTCACTTTTTAGGATCATGAGAACACTTTAATTTTTTATTGACAAGCATTATATATATATATATATATATATATATATATATATATACACTCAAGAGCCAAAACATTATGACCACCTGTCAATAACGAGTTGGCCCACCTTTGACGTGCAACACAGCTTCAACCCGCCTTGGCATGGATTAATACCACCACTTAATGCCAGTTAAATACCACTTCCACCTGATCACGTGCCTTCCACGTCATCAGGCGAGTTCATTGCAAAATGTAGGGGTGGTCATAATATTTTTGGCTCTTGAATGTATATATATATATATACAGAAAGCTAGGTTATTTATTATTTATAAAAAATGAAGATTAAAGAATTAAATTTGATTTAAAATTGCAGTTCACTTAAGGAAGGATATTTTCAGAGTTCTCGAGTCTACGACGAATTCAAAGCACTGAGTGATAGACGAAACCACAAGAGGCTCATTTTGGAAACAGGCAGAAACACCGGCCTATTCAGTCACTTTAGAGAAAAAAAACCCACTTCTGGTCGACTCATCACATAACTCTTCCTCTTCTTCGTCAAAAATCTCCTCTTAAGACAATCCGCCAGAGTGGGAGAGTCAGTTTCCCTCATTTCTCATTGGAGTAGACATTTCTCAGCTAATGGTCTATCACCAATCACGATGGAACAATTCATTGTATGGTAACTCATTGTATATCCATTTGTAATTGTTTCGACCTATGAAGGTCGCACAGACAATAGCTAATTTCATGAGTCTCATTATACATGATATCAATATCTGTTATCAGATTTGAGTGACACAGTGTTCTCATTAGTACAAAACTCTAATTGCATGTAACTACCCACAACACTATTGTCTGCTGTCAAATTTGACTGATGTGTTTATTATATATTCGTAAAATAGCATATATTCCTCTTGCTTGGGAATGAAATACCAAAACTCTTCGCGTGAGAAAAAATGCTACAATATATACAAAACTGTTATTAAAAAATTTGTGAATATAATTCCAAGATAGAAATGTATTGTTTCCTATTGTGTGAAAATGCTTTACATAAAATTGAGATCAAGTATTTACTGAACTTTGCTTTTTCAAATTCATATCTAAAAACAATATGTAAGTGAAATACTGCATCTATCATGAAAAAATAAAAATACATGAATAAACTTACTAATTAATAGTTCTTTGATAACCCAAATTGTGTTTCAACTACTCTCATAGCTTTTTGAATATTTTTTTATATATGTCCTTAATTAATATCTTCTCTTAAGACTGTCTACACTAAATGCCATTTTTAATTGAAGAGGAGAAATTAATATTCAGTTTATATTAGAAGCGACTACCAATAAAGTGAATGAAAAGCAGTGTATCTGTATCAGGAATTTTTATCCGAGTTGCTTTATGTACTTTTTTATTTTATCTAAATTATTCTACTCAAAGTTTTGGTAACTAATTAACTTTGTACGAGGTAGCTTAGAATTGAAGTAGCACTACTTTCCATGAGAATGGGTATCGAATTAATCTACTTGATTATTAGAATAAACACAAATGTTGATTGGAAAGTTTTTTTTTTTTTAATGTTTGTTTCAAATTTGTACAATCATGTTGTTTCAAGGAATTAGCAATTAATGTTATTTTTTTTTCCTTTTACAAAAGATTTATAATGAGAATAGTTCAGATTTTAGCTAATAATTAGCAATTTCTTTTTTTTTTTTTCAGAAAATTGATTTAAATATTAAATTGTTAGGCACAAAATTTTAAATGCGATTTGCAAAGCTTACAGTTGTTTGATTAGGTTAACTAATTTTATTTTAACCTTTACTTCTGTGAGAAAAGTCTTTGCTTTATATAATTGATTCGTAAAATGTTCTAGTATACAGAAGGCAAGATTTTAGTATGCCCATCTGTCTGTATTTTCTAAAATTTAAAAACTATAATACTTAATTCAATATTCTTTGTTTAATATTTTTTCCGGCGCATAACCAAAAATATCGAAAAAAATTATAATTAGTTCCTGCTTTTAATTAATAATTAAATGTAAACTCTGTTTTTTATATTTTTCATTAAAAATTTCCAATTAATTTCCATTTCCATTAAAAATGTCTAATGTCCTTTATGACATCAGACATCGAAACATTCTATTTGCCAATATGAAATGATGTAATATTTGTACATCATTGCAATTCATCCTTTTATATACACAGAAACGTTACAAAGCCATACTTAATGCCCAGCGCCATGTTGATGTTTCGCTCTAGTACGACATTATTGCTCGAATTATATTATGAAATTTTTTTTTTAATGTAGCTGGCAAACACTTAGACAGCATGGTCTTGGGTGCCTTAAGACAAGCGCTGGACAGACGTTACTCACTTTGCATTACCTAGGAGGCGTGTGTAACTTGAAGATAAGCCACGGACGCGGAGTAACAATGCCCCCTCAACGCTCTACGATCCTATTAGGACCGGAACCTGCGGTTTAAAGTAGATTCCGAACCACTACAAACACCCATGGCACCGTCGGGATTCAAACCCGATACCTGTGGTACCGAGTGCCAGAGCGTTAGCCACTCGGCCATCAGGCCCCTTATATTATGATATTTACCAGCTTATTTTTTATTTTAAAAACGAATTAAAAATTAAAAATTAAAACTAATCTATTAATATTAATGGATATATTAATAAATCTAATGATAGTTGAGGTTGATGGTCGACCAGAGGGCTCTTCGTCTTCAACGCGTTCTCTGCCTTCTTTGAACTGTTTATACCGTTTCTTTCCGATATAGGAATGCTCACCGAATGCCTTCTGTAACATTCTATGCGTTTCCACAAACAAACTTATATAAAAACATACTAATTATAAAAAAAAAAACATTATTAAAATTATAGTGATGTGACTTTAATATGCAACCTTTAAATTCTAATACATTTTTTCTTTGAATGTTTATATAAATATGTGACACTAAAATTGGTTTAACTATTAATTTAAAAAGATGTTCATATTCAGTTATAGTTAATTTAGATTCTATGTTAGTAGAACTGTAATGTTTAGTTCTATATAACTTAGATCATTAAGGAATAAATAGTTCGTATATAAACTAATCCGCAGCTAATGAATATACCTAATGATTTGCTTGACCTTTCGTTATAGTGAAGATGAATGTGTAATGCCACAAATAGTACAATAATCATTTATAAGATGGCTTTCATTTGTAAGCAGTTGGTATACAATTATAATTAATGTTAGAGCAGTAACAACCGCTTTAATTTACAGTATGATTTGAGTTTCTGTTATATATTCCAATAGAACATAAAATTCAGGTATTTACCACAAGATATATATTAAAATAATCTTTGGATTAATGTTGCAATATTTTTAATTAGTGGAGTAATTGCATTGCCACAAGGTCCGAATTCGAGTCCCGGCGGTGCTATGGATGTTTGTAGTGGTTCGGGACACACTTTAAACCGTAGGTCCCTGTGTAATATGGCTGAAGAACATTGGGCGTAGGGCTGACAATCCTACCTAGTAAAAAAGAAAACATTACCTGTCTCGAAATTTGCCAGTAAGCAGACAACCTTGGCCCACAATGGGGCTGTTGCGCCAATGAAGAAGAAAAAGTAGGAATTGCACGGTTTACTGAAAAAGCCTGGTGGATAGCACGTTTTATTTTTGAATTAAAGATGTTGAGTTCGAAACCTGACAAGGAAGCATAATAGTAAGTTTCTATGGGGGATGAGCCCAATAATTCCGTAGGTTGGGAAGTCCTACCGTTGAGCCCCAGGAGGAAGGGAAAATGAGGAATCTAAAAATTGCATATGAGTAAATTGCTCAAAATCGCCTGAAAAATTATGGACAAATATCAGTGTCCTCTGTGTAAAGTTGAACATACTACGTATCTAATATTATTGTATTGAATGAATTAGGTAAAGCTGAATTCCGGAGAGACAAAAACATAATTAACAAAAGATAATAATTAACAAACATAATTAATAAAGATAATAGATAAATTTTGTTCATTGGCACAACAGCCCCATGGTGGGCCAAGGCTGTCTGCCTACTGGCAGATTTCAAGACAAGAGATGTTTTTTTCTACTGGGAAGGTAGGCCATCCCTACGACGAACGCTGTACAGTCATATTAGACATATTAGTCATTCTACAGTCATATTAGGGACCTACGGTTTAAAGTGGATTCGGACAACTACAAACAATTCATGACACCATTTGGGAATCGAACACGAAACCTGCGGAACCAAGCTCCAGAAATGAATAAATACATCATATATAATATGAAATTTTGAGATGAGAAAATATTTAAGCCCTTTAATATAATAAGATAACATTGAAACTGGACCTGAATGGCCAAGTGTCTAGCGCTTGGTGCCACAAGTTTCGGGTTCGAGTCCCAGTGGTACCATGGATGTTTGTAGTAGTTTGAAATCCACTTTAAGCCGCAGGTTCTGGTCTCATATGACTGTAGAGCGTCACGGAATCAAGCCAGACTTCTACCTACGGGTGCTACATCACAATAGAAGCTTCCCCCTTTCCCTTCAATCATGAGTCCACACGGGTTGGCTTGGTCTAGATGTCTACCAAGTGGGATAAGAAACAACAACAACAACATCGAAAATTACCATAATGCACAGTCAAATCCTCTAGTCGCTAAAATCTTGAAATCTAAGGAAAATGTGCAGAGATTTTAATAGAAGTATTTCATTTGTTTATTTAATAATTCATCTGTTTATTCTCTTTGCAATTAGCTTTTATTGCATATTGATATAATATTCACAAAGAGCGAAACAAGTATTAGAGAATAAAAATTTAAGCAATATCGACTTAATAAAAATGTATCCTTGTATGTTTCGCCCACTCATTTGCAAGCTACGAAAAATAATAGATTTAATTCAAATACATCCGATTTATTTCATTTCAATTTTAATTATCTTCCAAAAAAGTTTATTCACCGTCTACGCATATTGTAAATGAAATGAAAAAGAATCTTTTCCCGGGATTTAAAAATCAAACACAAAATTACTCTAGTATAAGATTAGTCCTAATAAATAAAAAAAGCATTTAATTGAATTATTAAATTACATTGCGAAAATTTTACGAATACGAGTTTATTTGATCAAGAATATTATTTGAATAAATGAACTTTTCAAGATGCTAGCCTTAAATAATTTTTTAAAAACTGAATGCGCGAATGCAGTTCTTTTTGAAAATACTAAATTATTCACAATAGCATATGAAAATGTTTTAAAACACTAAAAGGTAGTTTCAGATCTGAAATTGTAAGTAGGATATATTTTAATCCATTTTAGTGATAATGGATATAATATTTTATGATTTTCTATCATTGTTTCTAAAATCGTGATTTTTATATTTACTTAAAATTGTAGATGCACGTGATTAGAGCATTTGGTTTCAAGCAAGTCTGAGTTTTTTTAATGAAAAGTTGCATTTTTGATGATAGTTGCAATACTAAATTGTATAACAGGTTGCAATCTTGGCAACGAGCCAATTGTGAAGTTTTAACAGAATATTTCGAGATGGCAGAAGACTTTCCGGTGATCCAATCATCTTCCTCTAACTGACAGAAGACTTTCCGGTGATCCAGTCATCTTTCTCTAACTGACAGAAGACTTTCCGATGATCCAATCATCTTCCTCTAACTGAAAGAAGATATTCGTAGTAACACATCGTGTGTCCATTTTTTTCAATTCCTTCTATTAGTTCACACTCTCTCTATATATATCTTGCTCAAATTTTCAATCGTTCATAAAATACATTTTATTCATCCACTCAAGTTCAAATACATTTTTTTTTTAACTTGTAGTGGATGACACTGGATGTTAATAAAGTTTTTTCAAATATTAATTCAGTAATTAGATTTAATTAATTAATTTCAGTTTTTTTTTATATTTAAGTTGCATATATCTACCAATAGATGGCGCCAGATAAAAAAAAATGAAAATTATTTTTAAGGGACTTTCTGCAGTATAGTGAAAAAAAAAAGAAATTTACTTAAAAATTTTTTATGTTACTTGTTGTAAATATAGTGACAGTTTTAAATAATTAATATATGTAACATATATAACACTTGTGGTAGTCAAAACTTATATGTTTAAACTTTAATGTTAATTTATTTTTTAGAATTTAAGAATAAATAAAATTATCCCATATATATTTCTAATACGTACATTACACAGGCGCCGAAGTTTAACAACTTGAATTTTTAATCGACCTGCGTTAATGGATATGTCGAAAACTGATGTATAAGTCTACAGCTAATCGATAAGTCACATTATCTATGGCACGAATTTTTCGTTGTGTTATAATTAGTTAAAAAGCAAGAGTACTGATAACATCTACCTTTATTTGTATTGAGAATTTGAGATAAGTTATAGGGAGTCCTAGGAGTTTGAGAATAGCAATTTGGGGTGCGAACCGTAGTTCCTCTGTTTCGAAACCCATATTACTATTCAAACTTGCGTTATTTCTGTTTTTGTTCAACATCGATGGCCTTGTGTCTACTCATATGCACCACGAACAACCCACAGATGCGTTATGAAGGACAGTATCTTCAGGGAGGACTTCTGGGTAACTGCCCTTATTTATGTTTGTATGGTAGAAGACACGGTAAACTCCCATTAGGTGATTCGATTATTGCTGCGAGATTCTTCATAGACATTGCCAACAATTTGTTAATATCTTTCCGGGAGGACTTTTGGGATAACTGCCCCGTATTGTACGGGAGAAGACACTGTAAATTCCCGCCAGATGACTTGATTATCACTGCGAGATTCTTCATAGACATTGCCACAATCGCCATAGAGTTTCCTCTTTTCTGAAAGCAGTGAATCCAACAATGCTACCAGCGGATTTGAACCTCAGTTGTCATGCTCCAACTTGCGCACGTTGCCATCGGAGAGAAATTTTTTCTGTCATGGTGTCGTGAGAAGAAAAAGGTTTCAGCAGTGAATTTTTTATTCCACAAAACCTCATCTTTTGCGGAGATGAATAATGAGCTCGGAAAGATATTCACTATGAGAAATAATGTGGTTTATAGTTGCAGAAATTCATCGAAACTCTTGTGCCATTTAAGAACTCTTGCAAGTTATGATACAAAAGTGGACATTTCCATGAATTCACTGGTAAAAACTTAACAAAAGAAAGCCCATACTTGTATCATAGATGAACATATAGTTCAATTCAAGTTCTCAAATTGTGCCATTACATAATTTTAATTTGTCAAAAAAGACGCCATTTTCCTGTCATGGAGTCGTTTGAAGAAAAAAAGTTTCAGCATTAAATTTTTATTCCGAAACATCTTATTTCGTTGCTGTGGATACAGAGTTTCGAAAAATACTCACTACAAGAAATAAATAAATCAAAACGGAAATTCGAAATTTAGTGTAGAAACTGATGTCGAAATGGAAGAAGGCATCGTGGAAAAATTTAAAAAGTGCTTACTCAATTCTCTCCGAAAATTATCAAGAATATTATCCGAACATGCTGGAGTTTCTTACGGAACAAGCCAACGTTTTGTGACGAAGTTAAAATTTTATGGGGACACTGTGAAATTTGCATTATATTAAGGCTTTCTCTGTTGCAATTGGTGTGAAAAGATGTCGACGCGTGGATTTATATAAACGGAAGAATGACTTACATTTAAATCATATACAATGATTCTATTTAGAACATGAATTGAACTATATGCTTCTGCAATTATAAATATGTACTTTCATTTATTAAAAAAATCATATTTCATGAGAATGTTGATTTTTGGATACTATTATAGTTAGAGAAATTACACTATTGATATAGTTACTTGTACTGCGTATTTTAAAATTTTTGGGTAGATCTTTTTGACAGTCCCGATGCTGCCCTCAGTGATTTCCCCATTACCTTTATTTGAAAATAAATGTCGTTAAAACCAGCAGTGCAATTGGATAAAATCAAAGTTTGGTTTGTCGCTCTACAGTCATTTTGTGCACACTTTAGGCTAATTAGTCTAGGACCTACAGTTTAACGTGGATTCCGAACCACTAACAAAAATCCATGCCACAGCCAGGATTCAAACTTGAAGCCTGTGATATCAATGACCAGATCGTTAGCTAATTGGTCATCACGCCGCATATAATCAAGGAACTGGGCTTAAATGCACAGAGTCTAAAAACCATTTATCATGGTATCAAAAGGAAATTGCAGTGAATGTTGATTACGTGAAAAAATTATCAATCTATACACACCACCGCATGTGAAGAAAATTGACAAGTAGTTGGAGAGATTCAAATAGAGCGATATAATAGGGAGAAAAAGTAATTTTGGATGTGCTTTAATTAAAATAAAATAAGTAAAAAATTTAATTATTAAAATTTTAAATTGCATATTATCAAAAGAAAATTTAAATGAAAAAAAAAAAAAAAAATTCCAAAATAACTATTGAGCATTTTTTTCAAAACAAATTGGCACAACGTATGCCTGACTAGCATTGCTAATAAGTAATCGAATCGTACATTTTTGTCTTTAAACCAGAAAGGTGGTCAAATTTTACACGGAATCATTTGTCATCTTGCAACCTATATAACAACCATGGAATTTTTTGTTTTCTTTTTATTTATTTATATTTCCAACTGGTTCTAACTGGATTTATCAAAAGGACCAACTGGATTCCTCAAAAGACAGCTTAAAAAATTCCACAATAACTATTAACCCTTTTTACAGAACAAATTGGCGCCACGTATGTCTGACTAACACTGTTAATAAGCAATCTATTCGTCCATTTTTGATTTTAAATCAGAATGATGGCTTAATTTCACACGGTATCATATACCATCCTGTAAACCCATAACCGAATTTTTTTTTATTTTTATTACAAACTGGTTGTAACTTGATTTATCAAAAAATTCAACCGGATTTGTTCAACGACAAACTTAGATGAAAAATATTCCACAATAACTATTAAACTTTTTTTTTCAGAAGAAATTGGCACAACGTATGCCTGACTAGCGCTGCTAATAAATAATCGATTCTGCATTTTTTGACTTTAATTCAGAATGGTTGTCGAATTTCACACGGAATCATTTGTCACCTTCCAACCCATATACCAACCATAAAATTTTTTGATTCCTTTTTTTATTTATTTTTATTACCAACTGGTTCTAAATGGATTTATCAAAAGGATCAACTGCATTTATCAAAAGACTGCCAAGATGAAAAAAAAAATTCCACAATAACTATTAGCCTTTTTACAGAACAAATTGCAATAATAAACAATCTGTTCGTCAATTTTATTTTTAAATTAGAATTGTAGTCTAATTTCACACGGTATCATATACCATCTTGCAACCCTTATATTAATCATGGAATTTATTTTTATTACCACCTGATTCTAACTGGATTTATCAAAGGACAGCTTAGATTAAAAAAAGTTCCATAATAACTATTATACTTTTTCATAAAAATTAGTACCACGTATTTCTGACTAGCACTGCTAATAAGTAATCGATTAATACATTATGGTGGTCAAATTTCACATGAATTTATCACAATTTGCGATTTTGCAACCTATATATCAACAATGGAATTTTTTGTTTTATTTATTTATTTTTATTTCCAACTGGTTTTAAACTGCACTTATCAAAATGATCAATTGGATTTGTCAAAAGACAGATTAGATGAAAAAAAATGTCTCAGTAAATTAAATTAAAAATTTTTTTTCAAAGCAAATTGGTGCCACGTATG
Source organism: Caerostris extrusa (assembly GCA_021605095.1). Classification (NCBI taxonomy): domain Eukaryota; kingdom Metazoa; phylum Arthropoda; class Arachnida; order Araneae; family Araneidae; genus Caerostris; species Caerostris extrusa. Next base: position 44,187 of record BPLR01000894.1, on the reverse strand, counting down.
TCTGACTAGCACTGCTAATAAGTAATCGATTCGTACTTTTTTTTGCCTTTAATTCTTTAATCCAGAACGGAGGTCGAATGTCACACCGAATTATTTGTCATCTTGCAAGCCCAAACGTCAACCATGGAATTTTTGTTTTCTTTTTTATTTATATTTATTACGAATTGGTTTTTTTTAAATACGTATCACACAATATTAACAGATTATAATAGATCAGTTACAATTTTCCAAACCAGTGAATGCAATATACACCACTAGCAGAATCAAATTCTCGTCCTTTGCAAGCTAATTAATTAGAACATTCATTGAGCCACGGGAGCATTGAAATTTTGACTATAATTGTCTCAAAAATTGTAAGAAAGAATTAACTTTTAAATTAAAACATTATTTAAAACTTTTAAGTAAATAAATTATTTTATCTAACCAGCATGAATTTATCACTTGAAAAAACTCTCATGATGTTAATTATTTAAAAATATTTTGATAGTTTAATTCTCTATTTTAACAAAAAGAAAAATTTTTTTTCTGCCTAGTCACTTATTTTTCTCTTTGAAATAATAGGACATTATTTTCTTAAAGCAAACACTGTAATCAGAAAAAGAGGATCCTTATTAACTTAGTTATTGCATAAAAAGTTTTGGTCTTATGATAATGTTTCTTTTAAAAATGGTAGCTACAAAAAGAGAAGTTAAAGAAGTAATTTTTTTCTTAATAGCTTTATTTAAATTCTCGCGGGATATTGAATAGCACTACACACCTGCATTATTTCTGAAATGTTATTTCTTTGAATATTTAAGTTAAAGATATTCTTCAATAATTTTTAAATATTCAATTAGTTGCCCAAATTAATTTTTATTTTTAGCTTTTTATTATAAAAGTTTTTTTATCATTATTGTTAATCTTTATTTAAATAAAGTCTAACATTTTTAAAGGTTTATTATTTTTTTTACTATTTTGAAAATGTTAATAAAAAGTAGTTGATTTCTTTTTATCTCCTTATAACTCCATGTTGTAAGTAACCAAAAATTTCTTAAAATAGTAATTATTTTAATTAAATAAATATTTTGATTTATGTTTCCATTGTATATTTAATTAAGCGACTGAAATGTTTATGCTTCTTTTGGCTCAAGAGTCATTCTGTTCTGAAATGTTCTGAGAATTTTAAAAGAAATGGCTTATAAGCTAAAAAAAATAAAATGAATTAAAGTTTATTTTTAGCAGACAATGTTTTGGTAAAACTTATTGACTCGATAGCAAATATGAAGAATGGCTCGCATTGACTTGGATTACCAGTTGAGAATTTTCTTGATTTTCTTTCACAAGATACACACACAGGACAGGTGCTTTTACAAGACCATTCAACGTAGGAATTAAGGCAAAATCCCAAAATAGAGGGTCGCTGAATTTGGCGATTTTTGACCGCCAAGTGGCTGAAAATCGCCAAATGTGGTGTAAACGGGCATCTCCTAATGCCTGATTGTGGCTGCGTTTGGCAAAATTAATTACGTGATTTAATTCAATTACTGGAATTTTTTAGAAGAATTAGAAACCGATAATTTTAATAACGATTCATTTCAATCGTTAACCAATTCTTGCGGCTGCTGTTGTTTTCTTTCCTTGTGTGCTGAAAAATTCACAATAGTTAGTGATTCGATTAACGATGTCTGGTAACAAATATTTCAAGCATTTATTTTGAATGACCAAGTTAAGAAGTTGGAATGTCAAGGTAAGTTGAAATTTGTTGAATGGTGTATGTTTGAAGATTTGGTTGCTAAGAAATGCTATGGAATGCTTGTGGAAATGCTATGGTTCTAACATATGAGAGATAAATCTTATTGACATATGTTTAGATGCAGAGCAAAAATTTAACGGTGTAGCCAAAAATGGTGAGGAGATCCATTCGTCAAAAATGGATGGTTCTTCTAAACAACAACGAGTTTGTACAATATTATGAGAATACTTATGACTAGATCAATAGGCCTTCGACTGCTGATGTAACTGATAAGATTGAATGTACACTGAATACAGTGACTGATTTCAAGAGTTCTTGTAGAGTAATCTGTATGAATTCCATTATGAAACAAAACATTATTCTAGGTGGTATACAATCAAGTTGATTTACAAGTTTAATGATATTTCAGTATCCCGAGTACATTTTCAATAAAATTTCCTCAAAATTTCAAGAATTTATGTTCATTTTGTACATTAAACTTTCAAAAATGTTAGCTTTTTTTAAATTCAAATTTGCTTCGCGAAATCGAGCTATCGTGGTAGAGTTGCAATTTTCTTCAATTCCGTCATTTGGCGCATTTTGGCGAAAAACACTTTTGACGCTTATTCCCAACGACCCCTATTCTGAGATTTTATCCCTAACGGCCCCTAATAAAAATAAAATTGATACACAGAAAAAGAAAGTTTTTTTTTGAGGAGTTCTCCATACGAGGTGTCATATCAAAACATTGGCTTGTTTTCGGCCCCACGAGTTCAAAATCCTCGCCAAAAAAAAGGCTGACTTAAACTGTTTAAGCGCCAGTCTTGGTGCACCACACTGGTGACATTTGGTGACAAATCTATATGACACCTCCCCAATTCTTGATATAGTTTGGCAACATTCTTAATTAAATTATTGCTATTTCGAAAATGTCAATTTTTTTAAAAGGAATTAATTTAAAGATACTCTTTAATAATTCTTAAATATTCAATTAATCATACAAAGTATTAATTTTTATTCAAAATATTTTTTTATAATTATTGTTAATCTTTCTTTAAAAATAATGGTTAATATTTAATTTAGATTTATCACTATACTAGCCTACTAACCTACTAGAGCTAAGACTAATATTTGACTTTAGGACTAGAATCCTCACTCGCCGTATTTTTTTTTTTTTTTTTTACTATTTTCGTTGTTTTTAATAAAATCGATTTCTAAGAATTTAAATTTTTATAACGGATATATTATATTTCATGTACCTTTACATTTTTGAAAAGAGTTTATCTTTAAAGATGCAGATTTGTTTAATTTAAATCTTTTCTAAAATGTTAAGGTCAACTGTATCGAAAATTCAACAAAGATCTTTTATACATTCAACTCTATAGTCAAGAGATAAGGCAGCTTTCCCTTCCTTTGTATTTTCCTAAGTTATTCCACGAAGGTTTAAAGGAATATAATGACACAAACATTTTCGAGTTGCATGGAATCTAAATTTAAGTCTCAAACAATAGGGTTTATGATTAATGTGTATTGTTGAAGTCTTTTAAGATTGATGGTCCCTGCTTTATTGTAAACATAATTGAAATAGGGATCTAAAGCATTTAATACATAATACTGTTGATGTAATTTAGCAGAAAAATGCATAAATTCAAAAGAGATTTGCTGTTTGTAAAATTTCTGAAATGAAAATAAACAATGAAAACTAAGTTATGAATGAATAACTTACTTCACTTTTATAATTTTATCTTTAAATTTTGATATATTTAATGCAATTTGTAAAAAGCATCTTTATCTTTTTTTTAAATATAAATGCTAAAATTTTTATTAGAATGGATGTTTAAAAAGTGAGAATAGTATTATTTAATTTACATAAATAAAGTTAAATCTTAATTAAAAAACAGGTGAAGATGTTGATAACTTGGAAGAGAAGATTTTAAGAGCTATATTTGGACTTATCACAGAGTTGATATTTGAAGCAGGAGCTACAATCATGAAAATGCAAAGATTGTTTGGAGAAAAGGATATCATAAATTATATAAAGTCAAAGATAATTCAATTGATAGGACACATAGGAAATCAGAGGCTAAGAAATAATCCTAAAAAATCTTAAAAAATCTAAAAATTTATTTTGAATGAAAATGTCACTAGAATTTGAATTTTAAAAATTCAATACCATCTCATAAACAAAAAAAAAAAAACAAAAATTTAATGAATGTAAAATAATCTAAAAAAATAAATTATTAGTTTTATTTTAAAAAATATAAAAACATGTTTCTGAATCTTCAAATATTAAAATATATACTTTTAATTTTTCTTATATAGCTGAAAACATTTCTCCAGACTATTTAAACTAATTAAAAATTTCCAATAAAACTATCACTAATAATTCCAAGAAAATTTTATAAAGAATTTAAATATTTAATGAATCTAAAATAATCATATGAGATAAATGAAAAAAAAAAAAAAAAAAAAAAATTTCTCCAACTAATTATTAGTTTTATTTTTAAAAAAATATAGATCACCATGTATCTGAATCTTCAAGTATTAAAACATACTTCTTTTTTTTTTTTTCAGGTATTAAATAGCTGAAATCATTTCTCCAGACTATTTAAACTAATTAAAATTTAAAAATTTCCAACAAAACTATCACTAATAATTTAAAGAAAAATTTTAAAAGAATCTAAATATTTAATGAATTTAAAATAATCACCATGTATCTGAATGAGATAAAACATGAATAAAAATAAATTAAAAAACTAAACTATCACTAATTTATTAAAAGTTTTTTTTTAAAAATATAGATCGCCATGCTTCTGAATCTTCAGGTATTAAAACATATTTTCTTTTCAAATCATTTCACCAGACTATTGGAAATTGGAGCTCGATTATTTTAATCGATTTAATACTATGACGTGAGATAAACTAATTTAATCACATTAGATAAACTAAAAATTAATTAAAAACTAAATTATTAGATTTATTAAAGAAATTTTTTTTTCTGTCTAATGCAGCTGGCAAACACAGACAGCTTGGACGCCTTAAGGCAAGTTCTGCACAGACGTACTCACTTCGCATTGCCCAGGGGACGCGTGTAACTTGAAGATGAGCCACGAGTGACAATGCCCCCGCAACGCTCTACGATCCTATTAGACCGGGACCTACTTTTAAAGTGGATTCCGAACCACTACAAACCACCATGGCACCGCCGGGACTCGAACCTGAAACCTGTGATACCGAGCGCCAGAGCGCTAGCCACTCGGCCATTCAGGCCCTATTTTAAAAATATAGATCACCATATTTCTGAATCTTCAAGTATTAAAACATTTTTTCTTTTGAACTCATTTTATCAGACTACTTGAAATTGGAAACTCGATTATTAAAATCGATTTAATATTGTGCTAAATTGTGGTATTTTGCTAATATTGTGCTACATGAGATAAACTAAAAATAAATTAATTTAAAAAACTAAATTATTAGTTTTATTTTAAAGATATAGATCAGCATGTTTCTGAATCAAGTATTAATGCAAAAATTTCTATTCTTTTGTATCGGTGAGCATTTCACTAGGCTATTTGAATTTTAAAAATTCCAATAAAACAAATCCCTAAAAATTCAAGAAAATCTTAAAAGAATCTAAAAATTTAATGAATGTAAAATAAATCACCTGAGATAAACTAAAAAAAAATAATAATAAAAAAAAAACTAAATTATTACTTTTATTTTAAAAATATAGATTACCCTGTTTCTGAATCTTCAAGTATTAAAACATATATTATCTTTTAAAATCATGTCACCAGACTATTTGAAATTAAAGCTCGATTGTTTTAATCGACTTAATACTATGCAACTCTGCATGAGAAAACATGACATAAACTAAAAAAAAAAATTAATTAACAAACTAAATTATTAGTTTTATTTTAAAAATATAGATAATCATGTTTCTGAATCTTCAGTATTAAAACATATTCTCTTTGAAATCATTTCCTCAGACTATTTGAAATAGGAGCTCGATTATTTAAATCGATTTTATATTCTGCAATTCTACGAAAATTGAAATTTAATCGCTTTTCTCACTGAAAGACTTTTAACAGATTGAGATTTATTTTACAATTTATCGACTAGAGTTTTCAATTCATTATTCTTAAGACATTACATTCAATTTTTTTTCTTCAACTAAAGCCATTTTAATTTAGCGAAATGAAAATAATATCTCACATGCAGATGTTTTTTTTTCTTTATAAATTCTTCAATGAAATGATAAAGCTATTAATTTGAAAAAAAAATAAGAATATTCATTCTCACTTCAGATTAAATTTAAATAATTAATTTCGTCGAAGTTGTATGCTGGATGCATAGAAAACCGGTTTCCAATTACTTAAAAAAGGTAACTTCTAGACAGCGAAAATAAGGTAATTCTATTTCAATTTAATTTCATTAATTGATTTAAGCTCTATGTAGATAGAGAAAGAAGATAGAATCTAAATTAAAAAGAAAAAAACTGAAAAAAAAATAAGACATAAAAACCTATCATCCAGATAAAATTTATTTATTTATTCATATGTATTATAAAGAAAAAGGCTTCTTTTAAAATCTTGCAAAGTAAAATCTTTTGTACATTTACTTTGACAGTATATTGATTTAAATCTTTCATTTTTGAAATGTTAGTATCTTATCAACATAGGCAATTCTACATTAATACGTTTTTCAATTCAGAATTTTCTATTAGAGATTTTATTTAAATTGATTTTTCCGCTTTGTTTTTTATTGAATAAAAACTACGATTTCGAGAAACTTTTGATTTCTGCATGTACAATTTTATTTTGTTGCAAAGGAGAAGTTTATTCAAAGGTGTATTAAATTTAATTAACGTTTTAATTTTAATTTGATGTTAAATAATTCTTCATTAATTATGCTAGGCAACTATTTAAAAGATTCAGTTTACAAAGCTACCATTTGTTTTTTTTTATAAAAAATATTTCAACATTTCAACATTTGAATAATTGTTATTTTATTTTTGAAATGTTAGTATTTTATTAATCTAGGCAATTCCACATTAATACGCTTTTCTATTCAGAATTTTCTATTAGAGATTATATTTAAATTGATTTTTTAACTTTGTTTTTATATTGGATAACACTACATGATTTCGTAAAACTTTTTTGATTTCTGTACACATAGTTTTATTTTGTTGCAAAGGAAACTCAATTCAATGGGTATTTAAATGGGTATTCAAACTCAAGGGGTATTTAATTTTTTCAATGTTTTTATTTTAATTTATAATTTTGATTTCCTGTTAAAAAATTGTGAATTAATTTTGCTAATTGAAACTTTCAATTTACAAAGCTGCTAATTGATCTTTTCAATAGAAAAATTTCTTTTATTTTAAAATTTGAATAATCGTTATTTCATATTTTCTTTTGAAATCATTTCATCAGACTATTTAAAATAATAATTTCAGACTACTTGAAATCATTTCACTATTTGAAATCGTTTCATCAGACTATTTGAAATGATTTCATCAGACTATTTGAAATGATTTCATCAGACTATTTGAAACCGTTTCATCAGACTATTTGAAATCTTTTCATCAGACTATTTGAAATCATTTCATCAGACTATTTCTCGATTGTTTTAGTAATCGATTTAATGCTATACAATTCTAAGAAAATTGAAATTTAATCGCTTTTCTCTCTGAAAGACTTTTAACAGATTGAGATTTATTTTACAATTTATTGACTCGAATTTTCGATTTATTATTCTTAAGCCATTACATTCAATTTTTTTTCTTCAACTAAAGCCATTTTAATTTAGCGAAATGAAAATAATATCTCACATGCAGATGTTTTTTTTTTTTTCTTTATGAATTCTTTAACGAAATGATAAAGCTATTAATTTGAAAAAAAAATAAGAATATTCATTCACTCTTCAGATTAAATTTATATAATTAATTTCATTGAATTTGTATGCTGAACCCATAGAAAACCGGTTTCCAATTACTTAAAAAGATATCTTCTAGACAGCGAAAATAAGGTAATTCTATTTCAATTTAATTTCATTAATTGATTTAAGCTCTATGTAGATCTAGAAAGAAGATAGAATCTAAATTAAAAAGAAAAAAAACTGAAAAAAGAAATGAGACATAAAAAAACTTATCATCCAGATAAAATTTATTTATTTATTCATATGTATTATGAAGACAAAGTCCTTTTAAATCTTTCAAAGTAAAATTATTTTGTAAATTTACTTTGACGAGTATATTGATTTAAATCTTTCATTTTTGAAATGTTAGTATTTTATTATCCTAGGAAATTCTACATTAATAGGTTTTCCAATTCAGAATTTTCTATTAGAGATTTATTTAAAGTGATTTTTCAACTTTGTTTTTTTACTGGATATATGATTATGAGAAACTTTTTTGATTTTGTATGCACAATTTTATTTCATTGCAAAGGAGAAGTTAGATTCAAAAGGGTATTAAATATAATCAACGTTTTAATTTTAATTTCTGGTTTAATAATTCATCATTAATTATGCTAGACAACTATTTAAAAAAGATTCGGTTTAGAAAGCTACTATTAGTTTTTTTCAATAAAAAATATTTCACTTATTTCAAAATTTGAATAATTGTTATTTTATTTCTGAAATGTTAGTATTTTATTAATCTAGGCAATTTCACATTAATACGTTTTTCTATTCAGAATTTTCTATTAGAGATTTTAATTAAATTGATTTTCTGCTTTATTTTCATATTGGATAACACTACATGATTTCGTAAAACATTTGATTTCTGTATACGTAGTTTTATTTTGTCGCAAAGGAAACTCAATTAAAAGGGTATTTAAAGGGGTATTCAAATTCCAGGTATTTAATTTTCTCAATTTTCTTATTTTAATTTCCTGTTATATAATTGGGGATTAATTTTGCTAATTTAAACTTTCAATTTTCAAAGCTGCTAATTGCTCTTTTCAATAGAAAAATTTCACTTATTTCAAAATTTTAATAATCGTTATTTCAGATTTTCTTTTGAAATCATTTCATCAGTCTATTTGAAATCATCTCATCAGACTATTGCGCGATTATTTTAGTAATCGATTTAATACTATGCACTTCTAAGAAACTTGAAATTTAATCGCCTTTCTTTCTGAAAGAATTTTAACAGATTGAGATTTATTTTACAATTTATCGACTCGAATTTTCAATTTATTATTCTTAAGCCATTACATCAAACATTTTTATTACATTTACATTACTATACACTTCTAAGAAAATTGAAATTTAATCGCTTTTCTTTCAGAAAGACTTTTAACAGATTGAGATTTATTTTACAATTTATCGACTCGAATTTTCAATTTATTATTCTTAAACCATTACATCAAATTTTTTCTTCAACTAAAACCATTTTGATTTAGCGAAATGAAAATAAGAATATTACTTCTCACTACAGATTAAATTTAAATAATTAATTTCGTTGAATTTGTATGCTGAATGCATAGAAAACCGGTTTCCAATTACTTAAAAAGGTATCTTCTAGACAGCGAAAATAAGGTAATTCTATTTCAATTTAATTTCATTAATTGATTTAAGCTCTGCGTAGATCGAGAAAAAAAGATAATTTCCAAATTAAAAGAAAAAAAAAAAAAAAAAAAAAAGAAATAAGACATAAAAACTTATCATCCAGATTAAATTTATTTATTTATTCATATGTACTATAAAGAAAAAAAGGCTTCTTTAAAATCTTACAAAGAAAATCTTTTGTACATTTACTTTTAAGAGTATATTGACTTAATTCTTTTCATTTTCGAAATGTTGGTATTTTATTAACCTAGGCAATTCTATATTAATACGTTTTTCAATTCAGAATTTTCTATTAGAGATTTTATTTAAATTGATTTTTCAGCTTTGTTTTTTATTGGGAAAGACATTAAAAATGTTATCATTTTTTTAATATTTCCATTTCGTTATTTCTTCAATGTAATAATAAGCATAATAAAAAAGGAATTCATATAAAACTTGTGTTTTTAAAGATTTGCTGAATTATGTAAATATCTTCAAAAAGTATTTTTAATCTTTTGATTTAAAATACTTTTATCTAAGTATTTCTTATTTGCGCTTTCTTTCTAGAAAATATTGTGCATTTAAAAATAATCTTAAGAAAGTGAATTTTTTGTGAATAGAAATAAAATGAACGAATTTGGATGAAAACAAATGGTATTTAAAAGCATAAAATCAAATAAAACGTGCAAAAAATAAGATCAAAGGATTTAACCCATAAAATAAAATATATCAGTGAATTTATGTTTTTCAACAAACATTAATGTTTTGAAAATTATTTTAAGGAGCCAACTTAAGCTTAAAGCAAATAATTTCAAGGGAAAAAAATAACAAGTCACAGAAACTTTAAAGGCATACTCCCAGCCTGAGTCATGGCTGAGTGTTAATGTGCTCCACTAATGACCATTAGGGTTGAGGTTCAATATGCAGGCGGCATTGTTGTAGACCAGGGATGGGCAAAATACGGCCCGCGGGCCAACTCCGGCCCGTCGGAAGGTTCTATTCGGCCCACGGATAGAAATTTAATTTGCCGGTCTAAGGCAAATAAAAAGAAATATATATTTATATATTATATATCCATCTTCTTTTTTTTGATGAAATATTATTTTTTCTTTCTTTTTAGCAAAGGACTGATGATCTTTTTTACTTTCTCTATTTCGGTTCTACAAAACATAAATCGACGGAAATAGCAAGCACAGAGAGCTTTCAGTCAGTAAAATGTTAAAAGCAGAAGTTCTTTGTTAGTTATAGCTGTAAATTGGCGACAACAAGCGTTATCTCTTTCTCGGGGAGCAGACATATGGGAATCAATATAGGTGAATTAGACCTCACGTGTGGCAGATTGCACATTTTAAGCTCCAGCCAGTGGCCTTTTTCTTTTGGCGCGAGTTCTAATATTATTGCTTGCGTATGGAAAGATTTCGGACATATAGCATCATTGTGAATAGTGGTGAAAATCAGTGGTATGTTTTCTTCATCTTATATATGTGAACAAGTGTTTTCAACTATGAACCGTAAAAAAGAATTATTTCAGAAGTAGACTGACAGATGAGCATTTAGCCACGTTCTTTAGAATCAGTATATCTCACTTCGATCCTCAATATAAGGAACTTTTCAAAATGAAATCGCGATTTCATTCATCTCATTAACATATTTAAATTGTAATACTTGTATATTGTTTTTAAAATTTTAGAAGAATGTATTTTGGCCCGCCAAACTTTTTTTATTTCGATTTTTGACCGACGACAGAAAAAGTTTGTCCATCCCTATTGTAGACACTGTTTCAAAAGCGTGGACACTGGATGGCGTTTGCAAATGCTGGATATGCAAATGCAAGGTATGCATACTTAGAAGACACTTCTTTAGTGACTCGGAGCCAAATCCTTCTACCTAAGGGTGCTTCATCACAACGGAAGCTTCCCCATTTCTCTTCATCTATGAGTAGACTACTCGTGGGATGTCCGTCCTACTCATGGAGTGCCGGACACTGTGGATTAATCATACCAACACATTCCTAAAGTTGAAACAATGGATATATGTATTAAAATGAATGGCAACTTTTAAGTAAATATAATATTTCAACAGAAAAAGAATTATTGACAATTCTATGTCAGTCACTGCCTTTCAGTGTCACTCACTTGATACAGTGGCAACGTGGGCATCTAGCGCGCAAGAGGGTTGATGTTCAAATCCGGTGGCGAATAGTTGGAGTCATTGATTTCAGAAACGAGAAGTCTCGATGAAGACTGTGACAATGTGTCTAGCATCGCAAGGCTGCCTGGTGGGAGGTTTATGGGTTTTCCCATACGACATGTAAATGCGGGGCAGTTACTCTAAAAGTTTTCCAAAAGAACTGCCCTATCCCTTCATCCGTTGGTGGGCTCTCCATTGTACACGAGGCCCACCGATGTTCCATTCTCACTTTCTAACTGATAGGGGTCTACTGGGTAAGGGAGTGAGGTGTGAAAAAAAAAGAAAAGAAAAGAAAAGTCACCACCAATCAGAAACAAAGAAACTTAATGATTTCGATTTGCAAGTGTTCTTCTATGTGACTCTAAAATGGGTCAATAACTCAAATAATTATTCCTGAATGGTATGTACCTATCATGAGGAATTGCTGAAGTGTTGTTGTTTGAAGTGCTCTATGAACCACGAGGTTGCTTATTTGTAAGAATTTCTCGGAGATTGCTTATAGTATTTCATGAGGTTCTGAGGTAAAAGACGATGAAAAGGATCAATAAAGCTGTTTGGTTTCGATATCTCAAGAAAAATCAAGACATTGGAGGAAGTGTTAACATTGTCTCATTGAGAATAGAATTCTTAATATTACAGTACTTTGGAAAGAGCCACGGACAGAATCAGCCACGGACTTTCTCTGGAGTGCTCCATTCATCAGCCAGGAGTACAAACACCTCTTCAAATCTTATTATGGCTATAATTAATGGTGCAGCTTTAATAAATGAATTAAATGATGCAGCTTTAATAAATAAATTAAATGATGCAGCTTTAATAAATAAATTAAATTATGCAGCTATAGTAAATTTATTAAATGGTGCAGAAGTAAATGAATTAAATGATGCAAAGAAAAAAAAATATTGCCCAATGTTGTTGGCATGAATGCTAGTCATTGTTTTGAGAATACTGTCAATTGTGAGAGCAAGTAGTAGTAGCTTCTGACATATGTAATCCAATGACATGGTAGAAGGTTTCAGGTTTTCTTCAATACAATTCACAAATGGAACAGAAATTCAAGCAAGTCTTCCTGAAAGGTAATTAGTCCCTCTGATCATCAGGGAATGTTTTTGGTAAACTATGAATCACATGCGAAAAAGAAAGCTTTTGATAATGTTCTGAGATAAACGATGAGGAAAGGAATCAATGAAGCAGTCATGTTTAGATGGCAATATCCACATGAGTCAAAATATTGGAAAAACTACCTGAAGATTATGTTTGCATGCATAGTTTCATCTGAACATGGACATATTAGCTTTACCACATTTTGGAAAAAGAATCCCTAAGTGCTACCTAGCGATGTTGTATTTTTCTTCAAATTATTCAAAAGCTACTACTATGGTTATAATAAATCTGTAGACCGAAATACCCAACAGGATTTATTACAGTCATCTTCTGTGTAGACTGAAATATTCCTTTTGAGCCAATGTTTCACTGTTCAAAAGTTCTGCCACACTCTCGCATGAAATATTCATCATTTGACTTGAGCCAACGTTTCATAGTTCAAAAGTTCTGCCACACTCACATGTAAATCCGGACGATAGCAAAACCACATAAGTTGAATCAATGACGTTGTCGTGTTTCCTAAGGAATGTCATATTTCTTCAAATCATCCATTTGAGTCAAAATATTGGAAAAGTCAGTGATATCGGTTCTGTGTGAAATCACGGATTATATTTGCATGCATTTCCTCATCTGAAGTTGGACATGTTAGTTTTTACCACATTTTGGAAAGACTCAATCCCCAGGCACATAAGGATAAAAAATCTGTAGGCCTAAATATCCAACAGGATTTATTATAGTCATCTTTTTCTTAAAATTCTTCAAAACTATAGCTTTAAAATGTCGTGTTTCTGTCATCATCCATTTGAGTGAAAACATTGGAAAGTCAGTGAGGTGTGAGGATTATATTTGCATGCATTTCTATAAAAATCTTCAAATTCTTCAAAATTATAGTAGACATGTACAACAGATTTATTATAGTCATTTTCTTTGTAGAGAGGAAATAGTCCCTTTTAACCAAAATCTCACAGATCGAAAGTTCTGCCACACTCACATGTAAATCACGATAGCAAGTTACATCAATGAAGCTGTTGTGTTTCGATGTCACCATCCATTTGAGTCAAAACATTGGAAAAGTCAGTGAGGTGTGAGGATTATATTTGCATGCATTTCCTCATCTGAAGTTGACATGTTATTTTTACCACATTTTGGAAAGAAAATCCTCAGGTACTCAGGAATGCTGCCTTTTTCTTCAAATTCTTCAAAACTATGGCTTTAAAAATGGCTACTGTGGCTATAAAAAAAATCTGAGACCGATATGTACAACAGATTTATTATAGTCCTTTTCTTTGTAAAGAGGGAAATATTCCCTTTGAACCCAGATCTCACAGATCGAAAGTTCTGTCCCACTCACTTGCAAATCACGATAGAAAGTTGCATTTGAAAAATAACAGTTTGTATAAAAATGTTTTATAGAATAACTTTAAAAAACTTACTAATTCAAATTTTCATTTCAACAAATAACAGCAACAACAACAACAAAAAAATAGGAAAACAACTGAATTTTTATACTGCTTTTTTCATTATATTAAACTCAAGTCTATTGGAAAAATAATTACCCTGTATTTCCAAATTTTAGAAGCATTAAAAAAACTAATAAATATTTTACATTATTTTCCTCATTTCTTTGAAAGGATACTGTTTCATTTCAAGTTAAGTGCAGCATTTGATATGCAAATGCTCAATAATGCAAATGGTAATCTTTCAAGAAAATTGAAGCATGCTTTTTTTTTTTCTTTTTTTTTTTTGAGAGCAAAGAAAATAAAAAACTTTCTTAAATCTGATTTACGAAAAGGTAAAAACATGATCAAAAGGAATTAATATGAAACGTTTATTTTCCAAGATTTGCTGATTTAAGTAAATATTTTCAAAAAGGACTTTTCAACTTTAATTTAAGAAGAATTAAAAGTGTATTTAAAAGAGTACCTTTATCTTTATTAAAAATACTGTATTTTTAAAATATTTATCCCATTTTTAGAAAAATAAAAAAAAGCATATTAATGAATTTGGATGCAGAAAAATGTTATTTAAAAGCATAAAATCAATCAAAATTCTTAAAAAAAAATAAAATAAAAGGATTTAGTATATAAATAAAAGTATTCAAATATTTTAAACATTCAGTTTTTAGAAAAGTAATTTATATTCCAACTTGAGATTAAAGAAAAAAAAATTACTGAACGGAAAATGTAAATATCTACTTCAACATTAAATGCAGCGGCCTGATGGTCAATTGGCTAGCGATTCTGGCCTTTGGTAACACGGGCTTCATTTTCGAATCCTGGCGGTGGCATGGATGTTTGTGAGTGTTTCGGAGTCCACTTTAAACCGCAGATCGCAGTCTTTTAGCCCTCGTGTGCACAAAGTGACCGTAGAGCGATAAAACAAACAATCAACATTAAATGTAAATTTAATTGAAACCATTGGAGTTGTCACTATGAAGCCTGATCATTAAAATTCGAAAGTCTGCTTTATTAAATTTTAACTTTTCAATACAGTTTTTTGAGTGGACCTTCTAAATTGAAGTGGACTCTCTAAGTGCCATTAATAAAGATGTTATTGTGCGTAGTGTCATTAGTAAAGTTGACACTAAGTACATCATTGGTAAAGTTGATACTATGCTAGAGAATACAAAGTAGCGTCTTCAGAATAAGATGTAACAAATTTCACTTAAAAATTCTTTTTATTACAGGAGGCCAAATAAAGAATTTAAGTTAAGGTAACATCATTTTTATGTTGAATGCTTTCTGGCTATTCTAATTTCCTCTTACGTAATTTTAATTTTGACCAAATTTTTAAAGGCTGTGTGAAGCATCATTGGTAAAGATGGCACTATGTGAAGCGTCATTCGTAAAGTTCATACTGTGTGAAGCGTTATTTGTAAAGATAATACCGTGTTAGAAAAGGCTTTGAAGTTGTTTCAAATAAAGATATAACCAATTTCTGTTAGTAATTTCATTTAAAATGGCAAATTTAAGTGAAGTAGTAATAGTTGGTTGTACTGCTGCATGGTGGAGTGTTTTTCTAATTTACCTCTTATGTAGCTTAAACTTTGACCAAATCTTTTAGCATTTGTGCAAAGTATCATTGAAAACAAAATTTGTTCTTAGCATCATTCGCAAAAATAAGACTGTGTGAAGAGTTATCGTTAAAGATGATACTGTACAAAGTGTCATTCATAAAAATGAGATTCTGTGAAGTATCATTGCTGAAAATGATACTGTGTGAAGAGTTGTGATGTGATAACGCATGTGATACTGTGTGAAGAGATGTGATTAAAAATGATATTGTGTGATAGATACTGTGTGTACATTGTTATAATAATGAAAATATATATTTTATCATTATAACGTGTAACGCATGCTATAATAATTGTAAAAATAATTATGATAAGTATTTCACTGCATATTTTGGAAATAATTTGTCATTAATGTTTAAAAATTAGCAATTATGCAAAAAATATATCCTGTATTTCATTTTCAATGTAAAATAATGATACATATACAAAGCTTTGAATTTCAATTGAAATAATTTAAAAATACGTGGCCAAATACGTTATTGCGGGTGCTATAAAGAGTCCACAATTACATGTATCAAATTAAATTTGGGATATTTGCAATAATAACTGCTTTGAAAAACGAATAGATTTGGTGGAGATTTGACTAGAGATATACAAATTGTTTTATTGACATTTAAACACAGGACAGTTATTATTCTCCAAAGGAGGATATTAATCCTCAAATCAATCTGGAGATGATCAATCTGATTTTGAGGATAATGATGCTGTTTTGGATAAATTATGTTGTTTTGGAGTAATGATCTTGTAATGGAATAATGCTCACTATCATAAAGATTCATTCATCATTCTGGAGAAGATATTTTGTGGAACAGTAATACTGTTACGGATAAATTATGTTTTTTGAAGTAGGAACAATGCTCATTATCATAAATATACTCATTCATCATTCTGGAGAAGATATTTTGTGGAGGACTGATATCATTATGGATAAATTATGTTGTAATGGAATAATGCACATTATCATAAAGATATTCATAATTAAAAGATGTTAAGAATTCTGAGAGTTCACATACGTCCGGAGAAAAAAATAAATGTGTAAAAGGGTTGAAAATATTCCGCTCGCAATATGTATGTTTTATGCTACTTTTATATTTCCCAACTCATTCTCGTAAATATTTTTGTAAAAATCATCAAATCGACTTCGAGGAAAATAAAATCAGGACGTGAGCGGACCACCTCGAATTACCTTTACAAATGCGTGCCTTCGTGCTTATCAAATTACCCGCACTTGGTGTTTCGAACTCAAGAAGTGATAAAGATATCCATCGATAATTTTTCCCTACTATTGCTTTTATTCACAATTTTTTCCCCTACCAAAGAGTAACAAAAATCCCTCAATTTAAGTGAAGTGCAGCATTTGACTTTCATGTAAACATTTTCTCTTGTTGCGAGTGGAAATCTTTTAAATGAATCTTTGGGGAAAAAGTACTTCCCTTTTTTTTTCCTCTCATTTCAGTACTTTCTCCTAATCTTATTTGTGAGTTGGAGTGAGAGAGAAGAACGAAAAAGAATATCTTTAGAATTCCGTTCAACGGTCCAAATTCTAAAGAAAAGTCAGAGCCGCAGAAAATCGAAAGGGAAGTATTTCACCAAACTCTTATCCAATCAGATGGAAAAAATAGGGAAGGAGTAAGTTACCGTTTTTGAATTGGCTATAAATACACGTATTGTAACTCGCTCTTGCCAATAAAAATTCCCCAAGAAAATTTTGTTTGGAATAAATGGATGATGAATGTTCTGGAAGGTAAAGAGCTTTTTCAAAAGTCCTCTTGTCATAAAAAAGAAGAGGAATTGAAGACGAATTATGTAAATGGGTTAGTAGGTGAATTACTTTATTTATACATTGCCATGTATTGAAAAATGTTGGATTATTTATGAATAAATTAGAAATATATTTTTTAGTTATATTTGAAACCAATCCATTTAATAAATAATTTTTATTTATAATTTAATAAATTAAGATTATTTAATTTATTAAGGTATTATTTGATTTATTAAGTTATTTTTCGAAAAGGATTTTAAACAAGATTTAAAAACAACTATACAATTTTGAAATTGATGATCATTTAACTAGTTTAAAATAAAAAAAAAAGGGAAATTTATTAAAGGGGAACATTTTATTAAATATTCTTTCTTCATTTAAAATTTAATAAATATGAAAAGGATTTTTAACAAGATTTAAAAATAAACAATGTGTTTTTGAAATTAATGATAATTTAATTGGTTTAAGATTAATCATCATGGGACCTGATGGCCGAACGGCTAGCTCTCTGGCGCACGGTACCACAGGTATCGGGTTCAAATCCCGGCTTTGCCATGGGTGTTTGTAGTGGTTCGGAATCCACTTTAAACCGTAGTTCCCGGTCCTAATAGGATCGTAGAGCGCTACGGGGGCATTGTTACTCCGCGTCCGGGGCTTATCTTCAAGTTACACGCGCCCCCTGGGTAGTGCAAAGTGGGTAACATCGGTGCAGCCCTTATGGCGAAGATCACGGTCTATTTGGCAGCTGCATTAGAAGAAAAGATTAATCATCACTTTGACTGTATTGATTATGTGATAAATTTGAGATAATTCATAATTTAGTACATTTCTTAAAATATTAAGTTTTCTGCTAAATGAATTTAAAAAAAAAAGTTATTAATTATTAATAAATTAAAAATATATTGTTTTTAGAATGGCTTTATTAATAGTTACAAACTAAATAAAAAATATCATTTATACAAAATACAATTTAATATGGAGTTATTTTTGGAGTTTTGTATTTCTATTGGTGTTTAAATAAAATATGTTCGGCATACGGTTTCGAACTACGGTTTAAAGTAGATTCCGAACCACTATAAACATCCATGTACCACCGGGATTCGAACGCGAAACCTGTGGTACCGAGATCCAGTCACTCGGCCTTCAGATAACATTAAATAACGTTAGTATCATTAAATAAAGTTCACTTACATTATTTCCTTAACTATAAATGGGCATTTTTTGGGCCACTCTGACAGGCTCTAATTAGGGATTCGAACCTGAAACCTGTTTCACGATAGCCTAACATTGAGCTACGATTTGGGCATTAAAAATTTCGAAATTATTATACTGAATGGCATGGAAGACATGGAAGGGCCTGAATGGCCGAGTGGCTAGAGCTCTGGCGCTCGGTTCCACAGGTTTCGGGTTCGAGTCCCGGCGGTGCCATGGATGTTTGTAGCGGTTCGGAATTCACTTTAAAACCGTAGGTCCTGGTCTAATATGATCGTAGAGCGTTGCGGGGGCGTTGTTACTACGCGTCCGGCTTTCTTCAAGTTTCACGCGCCCCTTGGGTAATGCAAAGTGAGTAACGTCTGTGCAGCGCTTACCTTAACACATCAAGCTGTCTAAATGTTTGCCAGCTGCATTAGAAAAAAATATGACATGGATGAAAATTGAAATATGACATTTTAGAATTAAAAATAAAAATTCATAACGTTTTATTTATCACAGTTTTTAATCTAAATCAAAAACGGATTTTGATGTTCTTTTTTTTCCTTTTTACACTTACAAAACAATTTAGTTTAAAGCAAAAATAAATTATCATTTAACTTCGAAAATAGAAATATAAAATAATGATGATGATGAAGGAATAAGAATTTTCCAACATTTATATTTCAGTGATGTAAACCAATTTTATTTTGAATTTTTAAGCGACGCTTACTTGAAAAATAATGAATTGAGAAGGCCGACTCGTGGCTTAGTGGCAACGTGCTCTGCTAATGAGCATTAGGGATGGAGTTCAATGCGCCGGCGGCATTGTTGAACACACTATTTCAAAAAACGAGGAGACTCAAGGGCGTTTGTGATGTTCATCATCTTGCATCGTTAGTCTGACTATTAATACTACATCACATCTTTGTGTCTAGAGCTGAGTTGCCCCTATACAATCTGAGAATGATTTTAGTGAGAGGTCTGACTAGAACCGTAACGCACTTGCAGTTATATGAGACCGGGAACCTACGACTTAAAGTGGATTCTGAACTATTGTAAACACTCATGGCATCGCCCGAACTCGAAACCACTGGCATCAGAGCGCTAGATAATCGGTCATTCAGGTTTCTAGTTGACGGACTATCTGGAGGGAGTTTTCCGGGTTTTGTTCCATCCTATATGCAAATACGGGATAGTTCCCCTAAAAGTCTTCCCGGAAGGCATTCCCTCCTTCTACAGCTACACTGTGCATAAGTCAGACGTTCTATCGAAAGGATGTCAGGGTGTTCTATCGAGATCAGAAGCTACATCCCTTTTCCTCCTTCCATGAGGGATATGATAACAACAATAAATCGATTTAAGAATGACAAGGAATTGGAACCCGAAACCTGATTCACGATTGCTTTGCACTGAGCCACGATTTGGGCATTAAAAAGTTTGAAATTGTTATATTGAAATAGGACATTGATGAAAATTTAAATATAACAATTTAAAATACAAATTCACAATGTTTTATTCATCACAGTTTACAATCTTTATCAAAAATGGATTTTGATGTGCTACTTTTTCTCTCTGTCCTCAACGTCCTTAATGTGGGTCAATAACTTCTTCAATAAATATTACATTACGAATGCCTAGAAATGGATTTTTCCGGCTTGTCACTTCCATGTCCTCTTTCATCACTCTATACATCACTGATAGTTAATGATAGTATACATCACTGAATAATTAATGATAGTAATTTTTGAAATGAAAACGCTGGTATCAAACTGAAGACTGGAGGAAAGAGAAATGAAATAATCCAAATTTTTCGATTTTCTTCGGAATATATTTCGCTGTCATTGATGTAAGAGGATAGATTTTTGAATGCATACGAAAAAAAAAAATAAAAGGATGCATCGTATTGTCAAGTTTCATTTGAAAAATGCCAAAGTTGAGTGACTTTTTTGTAAAAAATAAATCTCGGTGCTCTGTAAAATAACGAAATTATTTTATTTAAATTAATTTAAAAAAAAAAAAAATTCACTGAAAGTAGTTTTTTTCTTAAAGCTCTTTTTTATTATGGATAAATATCATTGCTATTGGCAAATATTTCAGTGTAGATTTATAAATAAATAATATAGTGTTTGATTTTGTTGTAATATCACTATTATGAGCTCATCTGTTGCAGATATTTAACAGTCCTTTTTAGGAAGTGTTAAAGGAGGCCTGCTGCACTGTACCCATATTTTGTCATAACAATTTTAAACAAATATTCTTAGAGATAACACCCAGAATGTTGTTACCTTCCTTCCCCCTTTTAAACCCAATTAAATGACATTCTACACTATGGATGCCTCATGCTCATCCCCAGTATATACACAGGGACTTTGTAGTCTGCAAGTTGGGTCAACCAGATTATAACTGGGTGTGATTGGGTTGAGGTACGAGGTGGAGAACTCACCGCTTTGTTGACACACGCACAAACACCAAAGAATTAGATACATGCAATATTTAACACATAAGATAGATAATTATAGATTCGTGGAAAGATTTTACTTCTAAGCCGAAAACTCGAAACTTAGCTACGTGTATGGTCGCTAAATATACTTCCTCTCGTAGGAGAGTCTCGAGGCCAACTGATCATTTCTAATGAACGTCACAGGGGGCGCTCTTGCCAGTGTGTAGGAGTAAGACCATTCATTTAGGCTTGCTTTTGTAGTATTATGCACCAGGTTTCTTTTATTAGCAAACCCATCCCGCTATTCACCATTGCACCTTTGCCAATGATATTCTTATATTGAAGAATATTTTAGAATGCAGAAACGCTTGCTGGAAGAATGATAAATCAAATTAAGAATGAACGCTTCAAACCAGAAACTTGTTTCATGATTGCTTTACAATGAGCCCCGTTTTGGTCACTAAAAATTTTGAAATTATTATATTGAAATATGACATTGATAAAAATTGAAATATAACATTTTAGAAATAAAAATATAAAATTCATCATGTCTTATAAATCACAGTTTATATAATCTTTATCCAAAATGGATTTTGATGTGCTAGTTTTTCTCTAATAATATAATACTTTTTTCTAAATAATATTGGTAACATTATGTCGCGGCAATAAAGTTCACTTACATTATTTCCTTAACTATAAAAACTAGGCATTTTTGTGGGTGACTATGCCATCTGGCCCTAATCAGGGATTCGAACCTGGAACCAGTTTCCCAATAGCTTAACATTAAGCCATTAAAATTTTGAAATTATTATGTTGAAATATGACATTTTTGAATGAAAAACATAAATTCATAATGTTTTATTTATCACAGTTTATAATGTGATCACATAGATCACAGATTTTGAGGTATTATCATAGATTTTGATATACTAGGTTCTTTTCACTGTTCTCAATGTCCTTAATGTGGGTCAATAACTTCTTCAATAAATATCACATTACAAATGCCCAGGAATGGATTTTTCCAGCTTGTCACTTCCATGTCCTCTCTTTCATCACTCTATACATCACTGATAGTTAATGATAGTAATTTTCGAAATGAAAACGCTGCCAAACTGAATGTGACGGATTCAGAAATGAGAAAGAGTTTTGCGGGTGAATAATATGTTTTCGATATGAGAAACTATATCGCTGGTATCTAAATTGGATTATTTCGAAGACTAGAGGAAAGAAGAATGAAATAATCTAAATTTTTTAGATTTTGTTCGGAATATATTTCGATGTCATTGATGTAAGAGGATAGAATTCTTGAATGCATACGAAAAAAAAAAAAAAAAAAAAAAAAAAGAAAAGAATTCTAATGCATCGTATTGTCAAGTTTCATTTGAAAATGCCAAAGTTGAGAAGCTTTTACGTAAAAAATAAATCTCACTGCTCTGTAAAATATAGGAAATTATTTTATTTAATTAAAGTTAAAAAAAAGTTTCACTGACAGTAATTTTTCTTAAAGTTTTTTTATTACGGATAAATATAATGCTATTGACAAATATTTCTTTGTACATTTATAAATAAATAATATAGTGTTTGATTTTGTTGCAGTGTTTTTTTTAAATTGAGCCAAGGACTGGGTCGTGTTGATCATGTCCTTGTGATCAGCCCAAAGTGGGCTGAATCTGTAGGGACGAAGGAGAGACGAACGCTGTAATTTTAGCACTACTCAGGGGGCACGTGTAGCTTGAAGATATGCTGCAGACTCGAGTAACACTACCCCCCACAACGCTCTACGATAATATTAGACGGGGTTAAAGTGGACGGTTTAAGGTGGACTCCGAACCCGTATAAATATCCATGGCATCCCCGGGACTTGAACCCGAAACCTGTGGCGCTTTGTTATTTCGATATTCTATGCTTGGAATTCAATCAGTCGGCCATCAGTCCCTTTAAATAATTTAATGTATTTAAATAACGTTTGCCAATTAAATTTTTTTACATTATTATAATTTTTACACTTACAAAACAATCTAATTTAATTGAAAAATAAATTATCACTTAAATTTGAAAATATAAATACCAAACTGATGATTAAAGAAGAACAATTTTTCAATGATTTAAATTTCAGTGCTATAAAACATTTTAAATTTTGAAGTGATGCTTACAAGGAGAATAATAAATGGAATTAAGATTGACAAGGGGTTCGAACCTGAAACCTGTATCCCGATAGCTTTTTACATTGAGCCACGATTAGGGGCGGCGGCCTGATGGACAAATGGCTAGAGTCTTTGGTACTGCAGGATTCAGGTTCGAATCCTGACAAAGGCATGGATGCTTGTTAATGGTTTGGAATCCTCTTTAAACTGTAGATCCAGGTCTAATTTGACAAAGGTGTGCAAAAATGAACGTAGAGCGTCAAACAAAACCAAATAGTTTGTGTATTAAAATTTTTGAAATTATTATATTGAAATATGACATTGATGAAAATTGAAATATGACATTTTAGAATTTAAAATATAAATTCATAATGTTTTTTCCATCCCAGTTTGTAATCTTTATCAAAAATGGATTTTGATGTTCTAGTGTTTTTCCGTCCTCAATGTCTTTGATGTGGGTCAATAACCTCTTCAATAAATATCACATTACAAATGCCTAGAAATGGATTTCTTCCGGCTTGTCACTTCCATGTCCCTTCTTTCATCACTCTATACATCACCGATAGTTAATGATAGTAATTTTCGAAATGAAAACGGAATGTGACTGATTCAGAAATGGGAAAGAGCTTTGCGGGTGAATAATATGTTTTCGATATAGAGAAACTATATCGCTGGTATCTAAATTGGATTATTTCGAAGACTGGAGGAAAGAGAAATGAAATAATCCAAATTTTCGATTTTCTTCGGAATATTTCACTTGCCATTGATGTAAGAGGATAAGATTCTTGAATGCATACGAAAGAAAAAAGAAAAAAAAAAAAAAAAAAAAAAAAAAAAGAATTATAATGCATCGTATTGTCAAGTTTCATTTGAAAAATGCCAAAGTTGAGAAGCATTTATGTAAAAAATAAATCTCAGTGCTCTGTAAAAATATCGGAAATTATTTTATTTAATTAAAAGTAGAAAAAAATTTCATTTACCGGATATTTTCTAAATGCTTTTTTCATTATGGATTAATATAATGCAATTAAAAATATATGCAATTATAATGCAATTAAAAATATATGCAATTATAATGCAATTAAAAATATATGCAATTATAATGCAATTGGCTTTGATTAAGTAAAAAGTTCGTGCATCGACAAGTGGACTGTCTGGGTAGAAAGTAATTTTGCCTCATAACCCTTAGTTGTCATATGAGGCTTAATTTTTGCGCATTTTTGAAGGAGTAACTGATATTACTGTCATAAAGATGTCAATCCGTTGTCAATATTTCATGCATTTTCTGTCGTCGTTTTATTTAGAATGGTGTATACATTCCAAATAATTCAACACAGCTAGCATATCGATGAATTCGTCATATTTTGTATATCCAACAATTCGTCATTAGGGATTGCAATATCGGACCAAAGTTCAATACCGGTATTCGGTAATTCAGATCTTAATACCGGGATACCGGTTTTTAATACCGGTAGTAGAAATTTTAGAAAAAGAAACTTGAAATCCAGAAACTTGTCATATACAGCAAATCAAGCTACATGTCATATCTTGTACAACCAGCATATCCAGCATATCGAACACTTCGTCATATCCAAAACATCGCCAAATCCAGTAAAAAGCAGCAAATTGTCACATCAAGTATATCCAGAATATAGAGAAACTCATTATATCCAGCATATCGAGCAATTTATCATATCCAACATCTCGTCATATCCAGCATTTTTTAGAATTTGGGCTGTAGCAGTATTGATATTTCTTGAATGAAAGCCCCCTAAAAAAATATTAAAAAGTTCCTTTTTGTCAAAAATCTGTGTTACTTCGATAGAAATTGTTTTTAATCATTGAAATATATTTACTTGCATTTGATATAATAATCTGATATTTTATTTTGTTAACATTTTTAATTACATTGAACTCAATGAATGAAAAATTGCGTTTCATTGCGTAACATGACATTTTTTGTACTAATCACACATGAAATATATACCTATTGTTTAAAAAAATACTTGTCTTTTTATCAGATTGTATAAACTAGAAATATTATTTTTTTTATCAAAGATTCAAATCTATCTAGAAAAAAAAGAAATATGATACACATTATTACAGCTCATTTCCTTTTAGATTTTATCACAAACTCCATCCCCATTATCATTATCAGAATTATCTGTTAACACAAATAAATACATTTCATTGAGGATAATCGCGTATGTTTTTATACGAATTCTGCTATAAGCATTTTTTACGATAACATTTCCATTAATTATGAAAAAAAAGTATTGGTTTTTCTTTCACATCAGCACATTATTATTTAAAATTTTATCTTTTCAATTATGTTATCAGACTTTATTAAATGTTCTTATTCATTAAAGTATTAGTTATAGTACAGTGACCATTTGATACTTCCTACAATGTAAATAATTTGAATCTATGAAAGAAATTATGATAATAAATTTTTATTATTCATTAAACGACTATAGAATAAAAGAAATTATAATTAGTATAATTATTATTAGTTATTAGATTATTATGCCACATATGGGGAAAGAGAGAAAGCATGCTACACTGTAGCTACATTCTCTGGGGCTATTTTGAGAAAAACATACTCACTGGCGACATTTGATGGCTACCCAGACACAAAGGATGGATTTTCCGTCCTATGGATTTATTGTATCTATCTCCGACATACATATGGAAAATTTAAGTTCCGCTGCAATTGTTGGGTTGGACCAGACAAAATTTGTATTTATTATTATTTGAAAGTTTTTAATTTAATTATTCTGCATATATGTTATTCCATTATTAATATTTCTAACTTCTCTTTGATATAGAATGTTGTCATATAATTAATGATATGCTTAAAATCGTGCACAAGATGAGGGAAATCAAATATCCCAGATTTTATTGTATGCCACGTATTACGTTTATCAAGTTATTACATGGTATAGTAAACTTTTATTACCAAGTTTACAGTATTCCCAACTTGTGCCTCGTTTGTAATTTACTACATTAGCGTGTATATCACATGAGGTTTAAATTTGTGAATAATATCATTGAATTCACTGATTAAGGAGACTTGATTTGCGTTATGACAGCTCGTATAGACTTCCTGCATTAACCAGTTTCTTTCGTGAGAGGTTTCTGGGTTTCATTCTATCTGACATGACCTTAGATGGAATATGCATTGCTCCCTATTACTCTCAGAAGGAGTGTCAGTTTTTCGTCATTACCTTAGAAGGAACAAATATTATTCCACATTGCCTTTAGAAGAAATATCAATTTCTCCCGCATTACCCCTTAGAAGGAATATCAATTTCTCTCTTATTACTCTTAGAATTAATATCAATTTCTCCGCATTACCCTTAGAAAGAATATCAATTTCTTCGCATTTCCCTTTAGAAAGAATATCAATTTCCCTCTTATTACTCTTACAAGGAATATCAATTTTTCCGCATTACCCTTAAAAGAATATCAATTTCTCTGCATTTCCCTTAGAAGGAATATCAATTTCTTTCTTATTACTCTTAGAATTAATATCAATTTTTCCGCATTACCCTTAGAAAGAATATCAATTTCTCCGCATTACCCTTAGAAGGAATATCAATTTCTCTTATTACTCTTAGAATTAATATCAATTTCTCCGCATTACCCTTTTGAAAGAATAATATCAATTTCTTCGCATTTCCCTTAGAAAGAATATCAATTTCCCTCTTATTACTCTTAAAGGAATATCAATTTTCCGCATTACCCTTAGAAAGAATATCAATTTCTCCGCATTTCCCTTAGAAGGAATATCAATTTCTTTCTTATTACTCTTAGAATTAATATCAATTTTTCCGCATTACCCTTAGAAAGAATATCACTTTCTCCGCATTTCCCTTAGAAGGAATATCAATTTCTCTCTTTATTACTCTTTAGAAGGAATATCAATTTCTCCGCTCTCTCTTATTACTCTTAGAAGGAATATCAATTTATTCATTACCCTTAGAAAATATCAATTTCTCCGCATTTCCCTTAGAAAGAATATCAATTTCTCTCTTATTACTCTTGAAGGAATATCAATTTCTCCGCATTACCCTTAGAAAGAATATCAATTTCTCCGCATTTCCCTTAGTTTAGGAATATCAATTTCTTTCTTATTACTCTTATGTTTATTAATATCCAATTTTCCGCATTACCCTTAGAAAAAGAATATCAATTTCTCGCTCTCTTTATTACTCTTAGAAGGAATATCAATTTCTCCGCATTACCCTTAGAATTTTGATCTTTATGAATATTGAATTTTATCCGCATTTTTTGAAAGAATATCAATTTCTCTCTTATTACTCTTAGAAGGAATATCCAATTTCTCCGCATTACCCTTAGAAAGAATATCAATTTCTCAGCGCATTTCCCTTAATAAGGAATATCCAATTTCTTTCTTATTACTCTTAGAATTAATATCAATTTTTCCGCATTACCCTTAGAAAGAATATCAATTTCTCCGCATTACCCTTAGAAGGAATATCAATTTCTCTCTTATTACTCTTAGAATTAATATCAATTTCTCCGCATTACTGAAAAGAATATCAATTTCTTCGCATTTCCCTTAGAAAAGAATAATCAATTTCCCTCTTATTACTCTTACAAGGAATATCAATTTTTCCGCATTACCCTTAGAAAGAATATCAATTTCTCCGCATTTCCCTTAGAAGGAATATCAATTTCTTTTCTTATTACTCTATTGAATTAATATCAATTTTTCCGCATTACCCTTAGAAAGAATATCAATTTCTCCGCATTTTCCCTTAGAAGGAATATCAATTTTCTCTTATTACTCTTTGAAGGAATATCAATTTCTCCGCTCTCTTTTGTTACTCTTAGAAGGAATATCAATTTCTTCGCATTACCCTTAGAAAATTTTATCAATTTCTCCGCATTTCCCTTAGAAAGAATATCAATTTCTCTCTTATTACTCTTAGAAGGAATATCAATTTCTCTTTGTTTACCCTTGAAAGAATATCAATTTCTCAATTTCCTTAGAAAGGAATATCAATTTCTTTTTCTTATTACTCTTAGAATTAATATCAATTTTTCCAACATTTTGACCTTAGAAAAGAATATCAATTTCTCCGCATTTCCTTTGAAGGAATATCAATTTCTCCTTAGAAGGAATATCAATTTCTCTTGGTTACTCTTAGATGGAATATTTTTCTCTTTATACCCTTTAGAAAGAATATATCAATTTCTCCACATTTCCTTAGAAAGAATATCAATTTCCCTCTTATTACTCTTAGAAGGAATATCCATTTTTCTCTTATTACTCTTAAAATTAATATCAATTTCTCCGCATTACCCTTAGAAAGAATATCAATTTCTCCGCATTTCCCTTAGAAGGAATATCAATTTCTCCGCATTTCCCATAGAAGGAATATCAATTTCTCTCTTATTACTCTTAGAATTAATATCAATTTCTCCGCATTACCCTTAGAAAGAATATCAATTTCTCCGCATTTCCCCTTAGAAGGAATAAATTTCTCCGCATTACCCATAGAAGAATATCAATTTCTCTCTTATTACTCTTAGAAGGAATAACAATTTCTCTCTTATTATTTATTCTCAGAAGGAATATCCAATTTTATCCGCATTGTCTTTTAGAAGGAATATCAATTTATTCTCATTATCCTTAGACGGAATATCAATTTATTCTCATCACCCTTAGAAGGAATAACAATTATTGAGTATTGTCCTTAGAAGGCTTTTAAGGGGTAATGTGGGCAATTGGTCTTAGAAGCCTTCTAGAAATGTAATGCCTTTCCTGTGAAGTACACATAATGGAATAAGGTTCAGTGATACAACACACAGGCACAGATGCACAAAATCATAACAAATATTTTTTAAGCATCTCAAAATATCGTCAAGTTAAATTGAAAAATTATCCTATTATCATGTAAAATTAAATGTAATCCTTGTGTCTAATTCTTACACTTTTACATATTAATATTTTTCTTCTTATACTTTTAATAATTCAATAAAAAATATGAAACGTAAAAATAGTGTATTATAGATTATTGGATGTCTAGACATACTTAAATTATTTTTAGTGATGCCTCCAATGAGCACTATTAGCACGTTTTTGCATTACAGCATTAAATATAAACTGCTTGAAAATTTAAAAACAATCTCTTTGAAATCTTATGCCTTAATGTGAGACATAAACATTATTTTGTATTTGTGAAATCTTATGAATACAAGGTTAGGAAGGAATTAATTCAAAAATTGTTTTATTATTGCCATTAATATTAATATTCTTAAAAATTTTTAAAAAGAAAAAAAATTTGTAGAAATATATTAAATTACTTTTATAAATATACCATTTATATGAGATTTGTTTGATAGAAAATTAATCTATTGATTGTTTGATATGACGGTAAATCTGCTTTATTTCTGTGCATCGAATTATTAAAATGTCGTTACTCGTGTCAAAGTGAACTCTTACTCAAATATGGCCATTTATAATTATGGAA
Organism: Caerostris extrusa; assembly: GCA_021605095.1. NCBI lineage: Eukaryota > Metazoa > Arthropoda > Arachnida > Araneae > Araneidae > Caerostris > Caerostris extrusa. Next base: position 14,512 of record BPLR01000894.1, on the reverse strand, counting down.
ATAATGTAAGTGAACTTTATTTTGGATCCTGATGGTCGAGTGACAAGCAAGTTTCGGGTTCGAGTCCCGGTGGTGCTATGGTTGTTTGTAGTGGTTCAGAATCCACTTTAAACCGTAGGTCCCTGTTCAGCATCACTATTAGGCTAGACTAAGGGCTGACAACTCTACCTCGTAAAAAGATCTTATCTTCTACCTTGAAATCTGCCTGTAGACAGACGACCCTGGCCCACCATGGGGCTGTTGCATTACTAATGATGATTATCTTTATTTAATTATACTAACATCTTTTAATGAGGACTGATGGCCGAGTGACTGGCACTTGGTACCACAGGTTTCGGGTTAGAGTCCCGGAGGTGTCATAGATGCTTCTAGTGGTTGACCGGCTTAATATGACTACTGAGCTTTGAGCGTAGGGTGACAACCCTACCCCTGTACTCCTGTCTCGAAATCTGCCAGTAGGCGGATGGTCTTGGGCCACCATGGGCTGCAGTGGCAGAGACTTAGTAAATTAGTTAACATTATTTAACATCAAATGTATTACATGTTAAATTAACATTATAAATAGAGATTCCAGTTTTGAAGTAGGTTTTCTTTAAAAAAGAAAGAATTAAACTTCTTAAAATCATTGGAATAAATAAATATCACGAAAATGTAAAAAACGATAAAGCAAATTAAGTTTCTTAAGCAATTTTCAATTTTCAGACTAATTCAAAATAATACAATAAAAAGAGTCGGCATATTTGCTACTAATAGCAAAGTCAAAATGCTTCAAAAAACCAATAAATCAAATTAAATTTTTTTCTCCAATTTTCAACACTTTTAAAAACACTTTTTGTGTAAATAAATAATTTCAACAAGCAAATTAAGTTTCTTAAGCAATTTTCAATTTTTAGACTAATTCAAAATAATACAATAAAAAAGAGTCGGCATATTTGCTACTAATAGCAAAGTCAAAATGCTTAAAAAAAAACCAATAAATCAAATAAAATTTTTTTTTCTCCATTTTTCAACCCTTTTAAAAACACTTTTTGTGTAAATAAATAATTTCCAACAAGTATCCACCTCATGATAGGAATTTTAGGGAATTAAAGCAATCAATAAACCGCAACAGCATCAAGAGCGTATTTAAAATTTGAAATAATACTTATTTAGACAAAACGTCTCTTTCTAGATTTGTATTATCATTTTAAAATCTAGAAATACTCATTATCTAAGAAATCATCTCCTGTCTCGAAAACTGCCAGTCGGCAGATGGCCTTGGCCCACCATGGGTCAGGTAGTTAGTTAGTTGACATTATTTAATATAAAATGCATTATTTATTAAATTAACATTAAAAATAGAGATTACAGTTGTGACATAGGTTTTCTTTTTAAAAGATGAGAAGTAAACTACTGAAAACATCTGCAATAGATATATATCACCAAAATATCAAAAATTGATAAGGCAAATTAAGTGTCTTAGCAATCTTCAATTCTTAGACTAATTCAATATAATATGTTTGTTACAAATAGCAACGTCGAAATGGTTTCGAAAACCAATAAATCAAATTAATTTTTTTTCCACCCAATTTCAACACTTTTAAAAACACTTTTTTGTGTAAATAAATAATTTCCAACAAGTATCCACCTCATGATAGGAATTTTAAGGGAACTACAGCAATCAATAAACCGCAACAGCTGCTTTGCGTGCCGTAAATCTTATTTAAGGGAATTAATGTCTTCACACGCAATTTTGTTCTGTCTTTATTCCTCTCCTTGCCACTAAATGAGCAAAAAAACAGACATTAGCTGCCGTGGAAAAGAGATTTACTCTTTCATTAATGTCGTAATTGAATAGCTTTCATTGAGAAAAAAAGGGTAATTTTTTAATACTACGTACGTGTATTTTTGATGTGTTTCTAAAAAAACTCATTATCTTTTTTTCTAAAAGGTAATTAATCATTGTGAAAAACGACGAAATATTCGATTTTTAAAAGTTTGCAATTTGAATTTTTTTATAAAGGTCTAATTTTTTAATGGATATATTTTTCAATGATAAATAACTAGTTTTTAAGAAAATTTTTTGTTTGTGAGAATCCTTAATTGTATGAATTTTAAGAAATTTGATGTGTTAATACTTCATTGGTTTTTCATATGTGACACAGCTGTTGTTTTTTCCTTTTAAATGATTCTACAAAATAATTTCAAGTTAATATTAATAGTTTTGTAGAATCTGCACATTTTTCTATATAATTATATATACAATCAATGATTATCATCCACACTAAGTATTCCACATATGTATTTAATTATAAAACTGAACTGACCTATTCGACAATTGACATTACCACTTCTTTCAGATGCTTAGCAACAACGGAACCTTTGTCTCTTGAAAACGACTTCACATCGATCCAGATTCTTTATACATTTAGCCCGGCATAATATGATTGATAAGCGTAAGGTTGACAACCCAACTCCGTGAAAAGAAACCCTCTCCCTGTCTCGAAATCTGCCAGTCGATAGATGTCCTTGGACCACCATGGGCTGTGCCAGGAAATCAAATTAGTTAACATTATTTAATATAAAAATGTATCACGTATTAAATTAACATTGTAAATATAGATTCCAGTTATGAAATAGGTTTTATTTTAAAAAGGAAAGAATTAAACCTTTGAAAATGATTGCTATAGATAAATATCACGAAAATGCCAAAAAGTGATAAAGCAAATTAAAAACAATTTTCAATTTCTAGACTAAAAACTAATCTATATAACTCAATATAAAATATATTACTTATTAAATTAACATTATAAATAGAGATTCCAGTTGTGAAATATATTTTCTTTTAAAATGAATAGAATTGAACTTCTGAAAATGTTTGCAATAGATAAATATCAGAAAAAAAGTCAAGAAGTGATGAGGCAAATTAAGTTTCTTAAGCAATTTTTAATTTTCAAACTAATTCAATGTAATATGTGAAAGAGTTGGTATGTTTGCTACAAATAGAAGTCAAATGTTCTCAAAATCGAATAAACCAAATTAATTTTTTTCTCCCAATTTTCTTTTTTAAAAAGTAGAGAATTAAACTTGAAAATATTTGCAATAGATAAATATTACGGAAATATCAAAAAGTGATAAAGCAAATTAAAAAAATGTTTTCAATTTTTAGACTAATTCTATATATAAAATGCATCACTAATTAAATTAACATTCTAAATTGAGATTCCAGTTGTGAAATGAAATTATAGATTTTATTTTTGACAGGAGAGAATTAAACTTGAAATGATTGCAATAGAGAAATATCACGAAATTATCAAAAAGTGATATTGTAAATAGAGTTTCTAAAGTAACTATCAATTTTTAGACTAATTTAATTTATATAATACCATATAAAAGAGACGCTATATTTGTTGCAAATAGAAGTCAAAATGTTCTCAAAATCGAATAAATCAAATTAATTTTTGTCCCCCAATTTTCAACACTTTTAAAAACACTTTTGTGTAAATAAATAATTTCCAACAAGTATCCCCCCTCATCATAGGAATTTAAGGAACGGGAGCAATCAATAAACCGCAACAGCTGCTTGTCAAAAATTTTATTTAAGGGAATTAATGTCTTCGCACGCAATTTTGCTCTGTCTTTATTCCTCTCCTTTGCCACTAAATGAGCAAAAAACAGACATTAGCTGGCTGAGGAAAAGAAATTTACTTTTCATTAATGTCACAATTGAATAGCTTTATTGGGATAAAGGGTACTTTTTAATACTACGTGCGTGTAGTTTGATGTGTTTCTTAAAAACTCATTATCTTTTTTCTATAGGTAATTAATCATTGTTAAAAACCCTAGAAATATTTGATTTCAAAAGTTTGCAATTTGAATTTTTTTATGGATGTTCTTTTTTAAATGATAAATAATTAGTTTTATGAATCTTTTGTTTGTGAAAATCATTAATTTTATGAATTTTGAGAAATTTGATGTGTTAGTTAATACTTCATTGGTTTTTCATATGCGTGACACCGTTGTTGCTTTTCCTTTAGGTGATCCTACAAATAACTACATCCAGGATGTGTACACTTACATCGTAATTACATCCAGATGTGTACAACTTTTATATAATTATATACAATCAATGATTTATGATTCACACTAAGCGTTCAACACAGTAACTATTTGAAGAATTAATTCCATCAGATACAGTCTTCAAGTTGTTTAACTACTGTGTCTGATAGAGATTAAAAGCCCCATGTTGGATATGTAGGTTAGATTTAGTTAAAAATCGTTTTAAATAAGTTTTGGTGGTTAATGATATTAAGGACCCTATGCTCGGAGCCCAAATTTTGGGTTCACGTCCCAGTTGTGCATGGATGCTTGTACTGGTTCTGAATCCATTTTGAACCATACAGCCCGACTAATATGACTGTTGAATGTTGAGTTAATTTTATATAATATAATATAAAAGAGTCGCCATGTTTGCCAAAATAGAAAAAAATGTTCTCAAAATCGAAATAAACCAAATTAATTTTTTTTCTCCCAATTTTCAACACTTTTAAAACTTTTTGTGTAAATAAATAATTTCCAACAAGTATCCACCCCATGACAGGAATTTTAAGGAACTACAGCAATCAATAAACCGCAACAGTTTCTTGCGTGTCGTAAATCTTTACTTAAGCGAATTAATGTCTTCGCACGCAATTTTGCTCTGTCTTTATTCCTCTCCTTTGCCACTAAATGAGCAAAAAACAGACATTAGCTGGGCTGAGGAAAAGAAATTTACTCTTTTCATTAATGTCGCAATTAAATATTTACATTGTGATAAAGGGTAATTTTTTCATTACTACGTACGCGTACTTTTGATGTGTTGTTTCTAAAAAACTCATTATCTTTTTTTCTGAAAGTAATTAATCATTGTGAAAAAAACCTACCAAATATTCGATTTCAAAAGTTTGCAATTTGAATTTTTAAAGAGGTCAATTTTTTATGGATATATTTTTTTCAATGATAAATAATGAGTTTTTAAGAAATTTTTGTTTGAGAGAATCATTAATTTTATGAATTTTCAGAAATTTTATGTGTTAATAATACTTCATTGGATTTCCATATGCCCAACACGGGGATGTTGTTTCTTAAATTAGATGAACATACAATTAATTATTTCTAGATTTGCAGAATATGTACCTATTTTTTATGTAATTATATGCAATTAATGTTATTGTCCACATTGAGAGTTCCTCACAGTAACTAATTAAAAAAAGAGTCCCAACACTTATAATAATCTGAACTGAATTCACGCGCCGTTGACATTCTCACTTCTTTCAGATGCTACCCTGTAAAAGAAACCATCTCCTATCTCTAAGCTGCCTGATGGTTAACGGGTTAAAGCGCTGGCCGTTGGTACCAAAGGCCTCAGGTTCAAATCCTGGCAGCGGCTTAGATCTTTGTTAGTGGTTCGAATACACGTTAGGCTCTACGTTCAGCTCTAATTACCCCAATGTGCAAAAATTACCGTAGAGCAACAAACCAAACCTAACCAATCAGGTATAATATTATTGTTTGGCGTAGGGACTGACAACTTACCCAGTGAAGAGAAAACATCTCGTACCGAAATCTGCCAGTCGGCAGACGGCCTTGGAACATCTTGGGGCTGTTATGGCAATGAAGAAGGAGATACACTAGGGTGTATCACTTCTTCCGATTTCCTTTTTTTAAAAACTGATTTAGAAAAACATGGAAACTTTATTGGTTTCAAGCGTTTGCTTTATTCAAGATATAAAGTTCTATGTAAATTTTCTAACAAACAAAGTCTAAGTTTTAATTATCAATAGCATATTGAAAATTTGAAACACTGGCTTTGATGCTTAGGCATAAAACTGCCTCTTTCTAGATTGAGTCACATCATTTTGGAATATCTCAGAAATAGTTTCCTATTAATGGTCTAGTATGGCCTTGGCATGTCCATGGATCAGATAGCCCGCTAGCTTACTTAGTTGACATTGAAGTTAATATAAAATGGGACTACTGGCATTAAATTAACATTATAAATAGATTCCAGTTGTGAAATAGGTTTTCTTTTTAAAAAAAAGGGAGAGAATTAAAGTTCTGAAAATGTTTGTAATAGATAAATCACGAAAATGTGGAAAACTGAAAAGATAAATTAAGTTTCTTAGAATCTTCATTTTTTAGACTAATTCAATATAATATGTTTGTCAGCAAAGTCGAAATGTTTTCAAAACCAATAAATTGAACTAATTTTTCCACCCAATTTTCTCAACACTCTTGAAAACACTTTTTGTGTAAATAAATAATTTCCAACAAGTATCCACCTCATGATAGGAATTTTAAGGAACGGAAGCAATCAATAAACCGCAACAGAGCTGCTTTGTGCCGTAAATCTTATTTAAGCGAATTCACTGTCTTCTCGCTAAGTACTTGGTCTTGTCTTTATTCCTCCTTTTTGCCACTTAATGAGCAAAAAAACAGACATTGCCGTGAAAAGAAATTTACTCTTTCATTAATGTCGCAATTGAATAGCTTTCTTTACATTGGGATAAAGGGTAATTTTTTTATACTGCTACGTGTATTTTTGATGTGTTTCTAAAAAAAAAACTCATTATCTTTTTCTTAAAGGTAATTAATCATTGTTAAAACTCTAGAAATATCTCAGCTGATTTCAAAAGTTTGAATTTTTGAATTTTATAAAGGTCAATTTTTTTATGGATGTTCTTTTTTAAATGATAAATAATTAGTTTTTAAGAAATTTTGTTTGTGAGAATCATTAATTTTAGGAATTTCCTTTGAGAAATTTGATGTGTTAATGCTTCATAGGATTTTCATATGTGTCGCTCAGATGTTTTTTCTTCCTTTAGATGGTTCATAAATAATTATTTCAGGTTTTGTAGAATATGCACACTTCCGTAGTACATGAACACAAGTACTTATATATAATTATATAAAATCAAACGATTTATGATGATGCACACTGAGCTTCCACACACCAATTACCTAAAAGAAGTCTCGAAACTTATACCAACCGAACTGATTTAGAGGGCAACTGGCATTCTCACTTCTTTCAGATGCTATTACAAAAAAACGGGATCTCAGTTGAAATCTACTTCACATATGCCCAGATTTTTTACATCTTCCCCACTTTATGATCCACATTGAGTGTTCCACACAGTAATTAAATAAAATAAGCGTTGACACTTATATTAAACTGAACAGATTTAAGTGCCAAAGGACCTCACTTCTATCAGATTCTTAGCAGCAACTGGATCTCTGTCTCAGTCAAAATCTACATCACATTTGTCGAAAATGATGTCGAAACTAGAACTTTTGATTTGTTTGTCACGTGAACACTTTTCCTCTCTTAACTGTAACCAACCGTACTTCGGTTTAAGAACTTTTCGCGCTCTGAACTTTGGTACTTCCTTGTTAGTAGTTAGACGCGCCTCTTTGTTAGTAGTTAGCCGCTCCTTGTTGAAAGTAGTTACCCGCTCTAAGATGCGGTTTCTCTGTCTGTATGTCCAGTAAGTTTTTTGTGTTATCTCGTCATTATAATATGCTTAATAAAAGTATTGTAAAAGAATATTGGAATTAATTGTCTACATCCCGCCCCCCTTGGATATCTCACTCTTAATATTCCTGGAAACTGGAAAGGTAAGAGAAATTTTGTATGAACCTTTCTAGTTTTAGTTTGAGGATTGTTTTGGTGGAGGTAAAATCATCTATGAAGATTCTTTTTATATCTCTCTTACGTTCTTGTCCCTTTTCTAAATTTTTCTTTGTTTTCGTATGGGAAAATAGAGAGGATACCTTTAACTCTTCTCTTTTCAAAACTGGCCACTTCTACGTTGAGTGCTCTAGAGACGCGGCATTCTTCAACATATGTATATATATATATATGTTATAAAAATTAACAAAGCTTTATCATCGTTTAAAAGTAGTGTTTTTTAGTATATTCTAAGCTGCTGGCCAAGTTTCTCAATATTTTAAAGATGTTTTTTTAACTGCAATTTGTTCATAGAGAAATTATGGAAACAATATGATGAATCTCCCTATTGCTGTTATAAATTCTGGTTTTTAGGCATCTTGTTACTATAAAAACCATTATTTAAAAGTTGTGTCTGATGGAGATTAAACAGCCCCATGTTGATGTGTAGGTTAGATTTAGTTAAAAGAGTTTAAATAAGCTTTAGTGCTTGGTGCCGGCAGCTCTTTGGCTCAGTGTCGCAGATTTTGGGTTAAAATACCTGCTGTGTTATGAATGCTTGTAATGGTTCTTGAATACACTTTAAACCGTAGGGGCCGGTCTAATATGATAGTTGGGAGCGGACGGACAACCCTATTCATTAAAATGAAAAACATTTGCTGTCTTGAATTCTGCCAGTAGGCAGAAAGCCTTGGCCCACCATAGGACTGTCGCGCCAATGGAAAAGAATAAGTTAATGATAGTTTAGTTAAATAAGTGCATTTTCTTTATACATCAATGAGCTTCATGTACTACTAGTGTATATCACATTGTATCCAACTGACGGGTGTTGATAGGGAAGGACTTAAAAAGGTAGATCTAAGTTTATAGTTGCGTGTCGAGCCAGAAAAATCCCACTAAATATCCTAAGTGTTTTTTTTTTTGTCATTATCATCATCAAAAATTCTTCACTTCTGAAAACAGTATTCTGCAATGGATTACAATTTGAGGCTTTCTGCACACTAAATTGGGACGTTATCATTGGGTTACAGGTTAAAAATTAAAGTTTGATAAACCTAATTCAATTATTTTCAATTAAGTTGCCACAAGATAAAAACAAAACCCACTGATTTCCTGATTGTCGGTGTAAAGACTATTTTGTACATTGTCATCAATCGCCATCAAGTCTTTTTCGTTTGTGACGACAGTGATTGCAGCGGATATTTCCTGAAGATTAAAACTTGAGTTCTTCACACTAGATATGCCACTGGATTACAAGTTTGTAACAAAAACTGAATTGATTTGTTCAGTTGAATTGCCCTAAATTTCCAACACATTATTAAAGGAATATATCGCAATAAATCCATTACATACAAAATGCTGTTAACGAAACTAATAAACACATATATTGATTTGCAGGTTACATTTATTTAAGGCAAATTTTAAATGACAGAAATATGTTTTGAATAGCTCAAAACAAATGTTTCTTTTTCTTATACATGGTGTATAAGCAACAAATATCATGAACACCTACCGAAGAGCATAAAGGGAGAAATTGCCTTACAAAGGGGTAGCTATCCATAGTTCCCCTGTTGTATCACAGAAAAGCTCGGCAAACTGTCACTAGACAGACTGGGGATGATTATATACATCAATTGCCATCGAATCTCTCTTATGCATAACTGCAACAGACGCCTTTAATGGATTCGAGTGGGAGGAATTTATGGAATCGTATCAGAGAAAACTTGAAAAAATCTCATTAGTCAGCTTGAGGATCGATGAGAGACGCTTATATAATACTTATATTTTCTCTTTTCTGAAAAAGCAGTAACTTTGCAGTGAAAGCCTGACCTTCTCTGAATTGGATTAACAGGAATAAGTGTACTCATATGAGAGAAAAACTCCAAAACTCCCTTTAAGAGGTCTGAAAGGCGATGATAAACGCTTTAAATATGTGACTCTAATCGCCAACATCATTCTATAAGAATTATATAAGCGTCTTTCATCGTCACTCCAAGCTGTCTAGTGAGATTTTTCAAGTTTTTTCTCTGATACGATTTTATGAAGTTCTCTCACTCAAATCTATTGAAGGCGTCTGTTGCAGTTATACACAAGAAGACTCAATGGCAATTGTGCCGATGCATATAAGCGTTTATCATAAGCATTCAGGTTGTCTAGTTCATGAAGACAGTGATTACAATAGCCACATCCAGCAAATTGGAGTGAACTAGTTATGTAGGAAAAGATTCAGAAAAATCAACTAGGCAGATTGAATGTCAATGATAGACTCTTATACACGTTATTAAAATCGCCAATATCGTAAATAACTTACTATAATGGATTTTAATTAGAGGAGGCATACCAGAAAACGCAGAAGGCTCCCACTAAGTTGTTAAGAGTGTCGATGAGAGGCGCTTATCACGTTGTTACAGTCGCTATTGGAGCTCCTTGATTATAAATGTAGTGGCTTTAATCACTAATTCAGCAAATTAGAGTTTGAAAAAATTAATTGAATTTTTTCAGTGTATTCAATAAAGTTTAATAATTGAAAAAAATATTTTATATTTATGTTATTTATAATTTTTAACCTTACATAAAGTATTTAATTTAAGTGAAAAATAAATTTATTATTCGAATACAAAAGTAATTAAAATGAAGACAAAAATGATGATAAATGAAGAGGGATTTTCTCCATTATTTATATTTCAATAATTTAGAACTCTTTTTCTTTTGTTTAAACTTTGTAACAACATTTATTGGAAAAATAATAAATCAAACTAAGAATACTAAATCAAACAGAAAATAAAAAGAGTATTGGAAAAAGAAATTTCTCTTTGAAATATGTTAATATAAATGATACTTTTATATTTGCTGGCTGACTCTCTATGCTGACTATATTTATTTTATTTTTTAATCCTTGTATTTGACAAAAGTGGTTGAAATTTCAAAAATTTACACTCAAATAGTTTTACCAGTCATCAATCACAACTGATGAAGTAACTGAAGCAGTTATTTTTTGGATAAGTTTTACTATTTTTGCGTCAGATTAAACATTTATTTCTTTATTCTTTACAGCTTTTATGGAAATGTGAAACGTTTTTGAAGTATGTTTTATTAGGCAACAAAATATTTAGCTGCGTTGTTTAAACATAAAAAAGTTTATTGCATATGCAAGAACATAAATTGTATAGTTTTCTTATACATTTTATTATCTTATTACTACTTAGATATAATCAAAGATTAAATCATTAATTAAGATTATCAAGCAAAAGGAAGATATATTTTTTATTAAACTCATTTTTAATTAAAATATCTTTATTAATTTACTAATAAAAAATGTGGCTAGTTTATTTATATTATTTTATTGTTAATTTATTAGTAAAACTCATATTTAAAAGATATACTTTGTTTGTTAAATTGAAAAAATTGTTGGAGTTAGTCACATATCAGCGGATAGTATATCAAATTCAACGGTAACTAGAACGAGGAACTTGCTACCATACACTCATATTTTATCACCAAAATTTTAAATTGTTATCTCTAAAAATACCAAGGACACATACCAACTAATATACCAAAATTGTGTGAACAAGGCAAAATTGTCGCAGCAAAATCAGTCAATATAGCGCAGCTTATTGGTTATATACTTGATAATATGTGCTATCAATAAATAATAAAAACATTGATACAATCTGAGACCATTACTAGGTAGTTGCTGTACGATATACATACTAGGATTATTGTAATTTATGTAAGCCAATTTAAACACTCACACATATATACAAGGTTCTTGAGCTTCACACATATATAAGTATGCTGTAACCCAGAAGGCAGAAGGAATTCATCTAGAAGCATTCGCAATAACACAGCGATATTAGGTCGGAAATGTGCTTCCTGATGACGTAGATGGCGTTGCATGGGTGAGGAATTTTCGAGGGTTCTCATGGAGATCATTCATTTCACAGTGATCCAAAGGTAATAGGTTGGATGATTATATAAAAACAAAGAGTTAGCCGATATGCATTTGGTAGCAAGGTAAGTGGAGTGTGATGTAGAGTCACACATCGCTTGTAAGAGGAATGTGTCCGATAGTATGTTAGCGTATATTTCCATTCATAAACTTCTTTTCCACGTCCTAGTAATTTCACCATATAATGATCACAAAAAACGTCACATTTTAACCAATAGTGAAACTGGCCTATTCGAGCAGTAGAACGGCCGACTCCCTGATTGCCTAATATATGTCTTAGACTTCTTCTACTAGATTCTACAGGGTCAAGCCCAATCTTTCACAGTATGAAACAAACATACACACACACTACCCATCGCCTCACAAACCTCTATCCCCAACCATCCAAACAATATGATAGCCATTATAGCAGGAGCAATACAAACTATCTACTTATATATCTGCATGTAAAACCATATAATGAAAATGAAAAACAAATAATGCAATATAATAAAGAATTGATGCGACATTACAAAATGTTTCAGTATTTGGCTGATTTTTTTGTAATAAACAAGTGCCAAAATCTATATTTACCCTCAAATGGCTTACATTCTTCAATGCATTAATATTCATGACTAAAAATGTTTTCGTTAAAATACATAATAACCACAAATATGCCAAGGGCTGCTGGATGCCATCATCTATCAACGACCACAGCTATGTGATTGAGAGAAAATTAAAAACAAGAAAATGTCTTAAGTAAAAACCCTTAGATCTCAACAAGAACATGTCTGTTTTCGCATCAACGTTACTTTTACAGAATGGTAATAGATCACGAGCAGAACCTCTTTCCCCATTCTGTCACGTAGAAAACCTGAATTTTTTCCTCTCTCTTTAAAAATAATCATTCCCTTTTATGTTCTGAAGACTACGAACTCATCCATCAAATGAAGTGAATTGTGTTCAGTAGGTACTTTTGATCAGCAAAGACATAACTACTTGTACAACAAACCAGCGACGAGTGGTCATTATTGATAATCGTCTTGTTCTCAGAACAATCCATAAATAACTAATTTGAAGCTCCTTCCGGTGTCTACTTATCCTACTTACTGCTCCTTCACCACTGAAAAAGTCATTACACTGAATGCAAAAAAGTTGAGTTAATTATTGCTTGCGGGACTTTAATCCTTATTAAGACGAATGCCGCAGAAGTTACTACAGCCATCATTATTTAGTAGGATTTCATTGAATCACTGGTCTTAAAAACCACAGGCTTGCAAATATTTCGTGTTAGTAGACTTCCGTTAGTCAGGCTACCTTTTAACATAGCAATTCATAGACATTGAAATCTTTGGAAACATGATGTTAGCTTGTTTATTTGAAAATATTACATTTTCTATGTAAATAGAAAAAACACCACATTCAATGTATCATGTATTTTTTTTTAATGAAAATCTCTTTTTCAATGAACTGTTGCTTATAATAGATTTAATGATTTCTTTTTGTTATAAATTTCTATTTTTACTACAAACCCCCCAAAATATGATTGGGTCGTCAGCCCTACGCCAACATTCTACAGTCGTATTAGATCGGGACCTACGGTTTAAAACGACTCAAACCACTTCATAAACATCCATGGTACCATCGAGACTCGAATCCGAAACCCCTGAACCAAGCGCCAGAGTGATTGTCACTCGGCCATCAGGTCCATTGAATGCTTTAGTATCTAAATGGAAATTTTAGTAAAATTGAAATTGAATGAACAAAAGGTTCTAATCTTTTAATGTTGAGATACGAACCATGCAGAGAGGGAAAATGAAAAATAAAAGGCATAAAGGAAGAAGAGACAAAGCAAGCTCTGAATGCTTTGGGGTAATGCTTTGGGGGGTTTGTCCTTTGAAATTCCAACATCAGCAAGTCAACGCCTAATCGTAAAATCGAAGGTTTGTCGAATTTCGATAGACCAACCTTTGATCGAAATCGAGGAGAAACATTTTTACGATGTAGAAAGCTCCCTGAATGCCTTCTGCAACATTCCTTATACATTTCCGCAAACAAAAAATTTAATGCAAAAAGTTCTTTGCTCAATTAATTCAGACATTTCAAAAATCGCCGGAATCAGTTTTAGCGCCCTGACAAATCCAAGCGTAATCAAACATTAATGAATATTTTGACGTCAAATTTCACAACAGATGTCAAGGGCAGTGCCAAACAAAAAAAAAAGAAAAAAAAAATTGAAATTCCATAAGCCCCTGCAAATTTTAAATTGAAAATTGATCTTTCTTTTTCTTTTACACAGTAGTAATCCTTTGTTAAACCAATACAGTAATGGCTTCCATTATGCTTTTTATACTGAAGGATACCCGTTTTTCTTTATCTCTAAGCCGACATTAACTAAAAAATGTAGCTTTAATAAAATTTATTTTTGAAAAGTGGAAAGCAAGTCTTTTAAAACTTTTGCACATACACACACACCAAGTAACACATTAGTAGTTAGTTGTACTCCAAAATAATACGTTAAACAAGTAATATAAAATTTTTTAGCTCACTCCTACACTATATTGCAGAAAAGTCCTTGATAAAGCAATTTTCATTCATTTTTTAAAGTTTATCTGTCCCATCTATTGAATAGATATATGCAAATTCCTTAAATCTGAGTAAAACGCAAAATAATTAATTAAATTTAATTAATGAAGTAAGATATTTGAAAAACTCTATTAAAATAAGTGTCATCCACTACAAGTTAAAAAAAGAAATGCATTTGATCTTGAGTGATGAAAAAGGTTTATGCAGAACGGATCGAAAATTTGAACAAAAGATATATATATAGAGAGAGGGAGCTGATAGCAGGAATTGAAAAAAAGAAATCTTTCAAGTAAATACTGAATATATTATGATTG
>BPLR01000893.1:0-38204 GCA_021605095.1 Caerostris extrusa | reverse complement strand
TCACCGCACCTGTGGCTAAAAGATTGTGAAAAGTAGAAGGGGCGCGACTGTGGCAAGGGAGTGTGCTACTCGCTACTTTCTTGAAGTTTCACTACACAATGGGGTTTATTTGGAATAGCTTCCACACTGTGGGTTTCCAGTCATTGTGGGTTGATTTTTGGAAATTCAGAAAGTCGCTTGGTAGTGAAGTTTCTTTTGGCTTCAATGAATTCCATTTCATTAGAGTACTATAAGCTAAATATGATTAAATCCTTCATTATTTTTCATCAGATTAAGATTATTCTATTGTTTGCCAATGAAAATTTGAATGAGAAAATTCAGTTTCATAACAGTAAATTATATCCCTTTTTGAATATTTTTTTCTTTCTGATACATATGAAAGTGTTCATTGAGTATTTTTAATAATAAATAAAAAACACATTAATAAATTTTAAACCAAAATGATTGTTTGAAAGGTAAACATCCGAGGGGATATATAGTAACAGGGAATCGATTCTTTGTTTGGGATGTTAATCAGACCTGGCAGGGGTTAACGCCCGTAGCAATTTTGAAAAGAAAAGTTTAATAGTTATTGTAAATTTTTCATCTAATTAATCTTTTTAATATAATGTATTTAAAATTTTTAATTTATAAAAATAAAAGTTATATTTATTCTAATTATAATCCCAGCGAAATCTTTCTTTCATTGCTAATTAATCATTCTGAATTTTTCTGAGTGCCTTTTTCCACATTTCCACCACCAATCCCTTCACCTTTTGTCTGAAAAAGGAACACAAAATTCTTACAAGCGTAAAAAAATGAAAAAAGGGATTAAATAGTTCTGGTATCATTTAATTTTAATATTATTTATAATTAATTAATTTTTTGTGTTTTTATGTTTCGATATAATATTTATGAATTTTCTAACAAATGTTAAATTACATTGTAAAAATTAATTTTTGATATCTCAGGCATAATCACACATTTTGATAAACTATCATGACGTTAATTGCGCTTTCTTATTTTTTTTAAACTTCGCTTGTTTGAAGAAAAAAAAATGCGTATAGAAGGAAAAATAAAAATTACTTCAGTAAAAGATAAGGCCAACTTTCGAGATAGTATTAATCCTGTAAAGCTATTTTGATTGCAAAAACAGACCGGTTTGTTACCATTTTACACAGCCTATATTTAATAACTACTTTTTGAGTTTGGGAACAACAGAAGCTCCATAAAAGTGTCCCTAAAAAAGGAGGGCACATCAAAAAAGATATTGCTGACCCCATGTTGATCAATGAAATCCTTTTATCTGCAGTGGAGTCCGTGTGAATGGAGGCCAATCCGGCAGCTTTTCGCGTGAACGTCAGTGGGAGAGATGACCGTTTCGGCTCCCCAATGGATTGCACTAAATAAAAAATAAAGCAGTTTAATGGTTGGAAAAAAAAAATATCCTTTTGCCTGATTATTATCAAAAAAGGACGATGATTACTGCCCAATGTTTGTCATTTTTATATTTTGTTTACCTGATTTTATGTTTCTGTGACAGAAGTTTCAGACATTTCATTGAGTTTCAGGGTGTTCGTTAGAATTCCTATTTATGTGACAGCCATTATTATTCATTGATTTTTATATTGTTCGAATAAAACATCTGAAAAACAAACACGTTATGCCTCCACATAAGTAAAATAATATTAAAATAAATAAAATAATAAAGTTTTTATTCAATTAATTGAATTTCATAAACACTTCGATAATCAATATTAGTTAACATAACTAATAATTGACTAACTGATAAATAACTAATAAAAACTAATGCCATATTTATTACCTTTTCTTAATTCAAGTAAACGCTAAATGAAGAACAGTTGTTAAAAAATTATACGTCTTTTAGTTGTGTTTGTTTTTCCAACTTAGCTCTCATGGAAGGAGGGCAGCTTCTGTTGTGATGGAGCACCCGTAGGCAGAAGATTGACTTGGCTCCCTTGCCGCTGAAGGGAGGGCAGGGCCTTATGGGAGGACTTTTAGATGGAATTATGCACATTTGCACTGGGAGTATGACAGAAAACCCGAAAAACTTCCACCAGGTTCTCTGACTAAGGAGACAATATGCTAAACAGCAAAAAAACGATATCGACTCTCTTCGTTGTGTGAAACAGTGTCTACAAGAAATCCGCCAACGGATGGAACCTGATAGTTGGTTACCTCTGATGCGAGTCGGGCACGGATAATAGGAATAAGACATACATGTACATTCTGGAATGAAATCTAGGAAAATGTTTCGAAAATATTGGTGTGTGTAAATATATATACATATTATATAATATAATATGTAATCATGGATATTTGATAAGTATTATAGTTATTAAGAAATATTTTATGCATTTTTTGACATATTTGGAAGAAAAAATTGCCATCTTAAATCAATTGTGTATTTAAAAATCCATAAAATGAATATCAAGATATTTTTTAAATTAAATTTTCAGTTATGCTTGAATTTTTAATTAATCTTTCAAAAGCAATTTTTTCTTATATTCTGAGAAAATTCATTCGTCTTTTTTTTTTTTTTTTTTTAAATTTCTGTTAAATTATTTTTCCAAAAGTTTATTTTAAAAGCAAAGAGTTGTTTAAATTACTAACTACCACTGTTCAATTCAAAACTGTCTTATAAAACATATTTTTTTCTTAAAAATATACTTACATAATGGTAATAAATTGAAGTCGTTTTTATAATCAATGTTTGTGTTTTAAATTTCAGCTAAGTGCAAGATTCGCGAGAAAGTGAATCAGTAATTAAACTCACATTAATTACTTACTATTAAAACTCATAAAAAAAGTGCTGCAGCCTTTTGAGTCTAAATCAAATTTCATTCAGTCTAGAAATTTAATAAGGACATTTCAAACAAGTTAAACATCATTTAGCATTTGGATACTTCGGAATTTATAACAAGAAAAACAAATTCTTGGAATGAAAACTTCCTCAAAAGGTCTTAAAATAATCCAATTTATACGTGAAAGCGAATGCTTAAGATGAAATGAATTGCCTTCATTTACTGGCAGCGCAACTTCGATACAAAATCCAACATAAGTTGAATGTGACGTAGCAAAATGTTAAGTCAATTTAAAAGTCAATATGCATTTTCGCCTGATAAGGAAATGGGGGAAATTATAAATCTATATTAAAAGAAGCACAAAAAAAGAAGATTGAGTTAAAAGTTTTTACAACAAGTTTGGAAAATAAATAATTGGAAACACTTTTACTGTGTCTGAATAAGTAATAACTTTGATTTGTGTCAAAAGTAATTTTCTGTGCATGCTGTTTTGAATTACTAACAAAATGTCGAAGTCAGTTTTAATAAGCTGGATCTAAATGTGTTGCCAGCACAAAATTTCTTTGTTGCTTTAATTTTCAAACATGGATAACTTTTAAAAACGCATTGCTGGTTTGTTAGAAATGACAATCCGAATCAATTTCAGTGGATTTAAAACTAATTTTTATTTCCTTGTAATAAAATGAAACGTTTCTTTAAAGTTTTTATTCATCAAAATTGGTAATTTATTGTCTTTACCTAATTTCTTTTTATAAATTTCCAGTTAGTTAAAAAAAATTTTTAAATAAAAATGTTACTTAAAACTTTTATATGTATTAGAAAGAAAATAATATTCAAAAAGGGATCTGATTTACTTTAATGGAACTGAATTTTCTCATTTAAATTTTCATTAAGGCAAAAATAGAGTAATTTTAATGTAATAAAAAGAAAAGAAGGACTTAATCATTCTTAGTATAAAGCACTCTAATGAATGAATTCATTGAGCCAAAAGAAACTTTATCACAATTAAAAAGCAACTTTCTAAATTTAAAAATCAAGCCATAATTACCGGAAAACCCCCAGTGCGTAGGGGAGCTATTCCAAATAACCCCATTGTGTAGTGAAACTCAAGAAACTAGCGAGTACCACACTCTTGTCACAATCCTACCCCTTCCCTGCCTGACACTCTTTGCCACAGCTGCGGTGACGTAAGAGGACTCATTCAAACATCCTCTTCATGGAAGATCTCCGGCATTTGCATATCTTTGATTCTGGGGGAAGCCGCGCCCGAAAAGAAGAACACCAGAGCAGCAGGAATCTTCTTTCCATCTGGAAAACTGTCTTTCCATCTATTCTTTCCAGAGACGGTTTCGACGACTCCATGAAACTTTTTCAGAAGGGGAAATTAGCATCCCCCCTGCAAGTTGTTGAGGAAACTTTTGTAGAACTCCGGCCATTGTAGTCCCATACCGTTTTCAACCTTCTGTGCATCAGAATAAAAGTAGAAGGCGTGAAGAAGAGAGGCGGTGGGGGCTAAATTTAATTTAGGTTCACTGCCACAGATTGTGGGAGAGCAAAAGAAACACTTTTCGATAGTCTGCGGCTGGGGATCTTCGAACACGAACATGTTCGAATAAAGCCTGCGTCATCCAATTCGAATAAACACCAGGTGAATTCGCTTCAGTTAAAAAGCAGCAAAATAATTTGATAAACCTTAGAATATTGGGAATAAAGTTGCAGGCGCTTTCTATGGTTTTAAAAAGAAAACTATCATTTTTTGCATAAAGACCTTGATAATATGTATCGAAGAGGCTGGCGAGTGTACAGAATATTTAAAATAAAAATATGACATTGAAGAATATTATGGTTGCAATATTTCAAATATTATTGAAGAAATAAAAGCCAAGCTAAGTTGGATTAATGGAAACTGTTTATTCTAAAACATTTTCTTGTAGTTCCCCTAGTTTAGAGTTCTTAACTTCTCTCTCATTTAGAAAGTTATCAATAGTGGGCCTGATGGCCGAATGGCTAGCGCTCGATAACACAAGATTCGGGGTTCAAGCCCCGGCGGTGGTGTGGATGTTTGTAGTGCTTCGGAATCTTTAAACCGTAGTTCTCGGTCTAATAGATCGTGGAGGTAGTGTGACTCGCGTCCGTAGCATATCTTCAGGCTACACGTGCCCTCTGGGTAATGCTAAATGAGTAACAGCGGTGCAGGCCTTGCTTATGGCCTAAAGATTAACTGTCTCTGTATTACCAGCTGCATTATAACAACAACAGAAAGGTGTCAATTTAGACCCCTCCACACATCCTTTTATCTCAAGAATTAAGAAATTCTAACAAGTTGTAATAAAATTAAAGAACTACATTGACGATATTTTACTTTTTAAATGAACTTAATGATAATCACGGAATAAATTATTTTAAAGGGGGAAAAATAATACCTACATACCTCATATTTAATAACTACCTGCAAGCCCCAATAAAAGTAACCCTAAAAATGGACGTTTAAAGAGATATTATCACCCCATGTTGATCAATGGAAACCTTTTTATCTGCAGTGTCCGTGTGAATGGAGGCCCATCCGGTAGCTTTCGCGTGGACGTCAGTGGGAGAGATGACCGTTTCAGCTCCAGGATGGATTGCACCAAATAAAATAGATCAGTTTAATGGTTCGGAAGAAAATATCCTTTGGCGTGATGGCCCAACAAAAAAAAAAAAAGAAGATAATTACTTACCAATGGATGTCTATTATTTTGTGGTTTGTATACCTGATTTTTATGTGGCGGTGACAGAGTTTCAGACATTTTATTCAGTTTGGTGGCATTAGTCGAATACGCCTAGTTATGGGACAACTATAATTATTCATTGATTTTTTATTGTGCAAATAAACATTTGAATAAGAAACACCTTATGCTTCAACAGAAGCACAATAACAGATTCCTACAAAATCTGTAAAAAAATTCCATTTTTTTTTTTCATTTGTTAAAATACTTTCCGAAAGTGTGTCTTAAAAGCAAAGAGTTGTTTAAATTGATAACTTTCATAATTCAATTTAAATCTGAATTATAAAACAAATTTCTTTTTATAAAATAAAACTTCAATAATGATAATAAATGAAAGATATTTATATCAATATTTGTGTTTTAAATTTCTGCTAAATGCAAAATTCGCGAAAGGGAATCAGTAATTAAATTTACGTTAATTACTTACTATTGAGACTCATAAAAAGTGCTGCAGCCTTTTGAGTCTGAAACAAATTTCATTCAATCAGAAATTTAATTAGGGCATGTCAAACAAGTTAAACATCATCTCGCATTTGGATACTGGAATTTATAACAAGAAAAACAAATTCTTGGAATGAAAACTTCCTACAAGGGCCTTAAAAATAATCCAATTTATACGTGAAAGCGAATGCTTAAGATGAAATGAATTGCCTTCATTTACTGGCAGCGCAATTTCGATACAAAATCCAGCATAGTTGATTGTGACGTAGCAAAATGTTAAGTCAATTTAAAAGTCAATATTAATTTCGCTTGATTAGGAATTGGGGGAAAGTATAAATCTATTCTTCAGAGTTAAAGAAGCACAGAAAAAAGAAGTAGAAGATTCTGTTAAAAGTTTTACAACGAGTTTGCAAAATAAATAATTTGAAACGCTTTTTTACTGTGTCTAAATAAGTAATAACTTTTTGTGTCAAAGGGATTTTCAGCAAACTTTTGAATTACTAACAAAATGTTGAAGTCTAAAGTTGCCGGCAGAAAATTCTTTGTTGTTTTATTTTCAAACATGAATAAGTTTTAAAAAATGCATTGCTGGTTTGTTAAACATGGCAATCTGAATTAATTTGAAAAGCATTTAAAAGTAATTTTTTTTTATCCCCTCTTAATAAAATGAAAAGTTTCCATTCATCAAAGATGGTTATTATCCGATCTAATTTCTTATAAGATTATTTTCCGTTTCATAAATTTTCACTGGGTTAAAAATATGTTTAAAATCATTCAGTGTTTGATAAATTATCAATAAGTGTCATTGTTGGGGAAAGTGTTTGCTATACAAATATTTTCTAGAATTTTAACTAGATATCAATCATAAAAAATGGGTTTCTTTTACAAACAATTTATTTTCTTACAAATCGTCTTTAATTAATGCAATTCTTTTAATTCATTTTAATTCATTGAAAGTAGTTAATGTTATGAGAAATGTTACATATTCCCATAAGAAAACATTTATTAAACAATTATATCAAAAAACACAATGCAACAAAATAAAATCATATAATAATTAAAATAAATGATGCCTTTGTTTAATTAAATATAGTTAATATAATAATTAAATTAAATTTTTATGTGCATATATTTAATTATTAATTAGACACAAAATGTATGTGTAATCTATTCGAATAAAATATTTTATTTAAAAATAAATAGAATTGTATAACGTAACAGTAAATAATTCATTTACATATATAATAAAAATTACAAAAAGATTGAGTTGCATCATTGTTTCTCATCACCATCAGTGGTGCAACAGACCGATGGTGAGCCAAGACCATCGTCTCATACGGGCAGATTTCGAGAGTAGAGATTCTTTCTCTTTCTCGGTCTATAGCCAGTTTCTTTTAAGGGCTGTTTCTCCATTGTCAGTCCTATGGCCAAAAGACGTATTGTAACGGATCTACTGTTTAAAATGGATTCCAAACCACTACAAACATCCATGGTTTGCAGCTGGACTCGAATCGAAAAACCCGTGACGCCGAGCACTTGGCCATCAGGCCCATTACTATTTCAGCGGTTGGCAAATAAAAAGTTTGATTTAATTGACCTACAATGGGTTTAAATCCTCATATAAATGATATATTTTCATGCAAAATATCATAAAAATTAAATTATTAATATTTAAAATAAAAATAATAAATGAAAATCCACTAAAACTATTGATATTAAACGTTTTTTTTGTACCATAAACTGCAGAAAAAACTATTAAATGGAAGTTAACTGCTTTGAATTATACTACAGAGTTATCTGCAACGTATTCCAAAAAGATGCCTTTGCAGCCATATACACTTCAAGTTCTTAATAAAGCCCTCAACCCATTATCACTTGTAATGATAATTCAAACTCCTCACTTAAATGACGGACGTAAATGTCCTTCACTCCAAGAGGGCGACAATGGTTCTGAGACATTAAACCTCCTTCTCCAAGCCTTTGGGCGAAGGGCACATGCACACATTGTGTGACGAATGAATTTAATTACGATCTCAAAAGGTGAGGAGTCCTGTAAATTATTATTATTCAGAAAATTGCGAGTTTCGACGGCCAGAAGACACGAGGGAGGCCGTTAAAAGAGATGCATTCTAGATTTCCAGAGGACATCATCTTCGTTTCGAGCCGTTAACTCTGCTTTTGGTTTTAATGTGAATGGTAAGATTTTGAAGTGCCGGTCATTTAGGAAATCCTGGTGCTGAGTACCTTGAAAGGTTGCGATCGCTCATCTTAACATTTGCAAGGACATTTAAAGCTCGTTCTTTAGAAAAATGCATCCATGATAGTAGTTTGCGAACTGAAATTAAGTACAACTATTTAGTGGCCGGTACTTTAACTAAAGCAAAAGGTAATAATAATATAGAAACTAAAGAACTTATTTTATATATAAATTTTAATGTTTCTTGATTTTACGAAAACAATTTCTGAAAAATTAATTATTTCTTAATTTTTCTACAGTAATATAACAATAAGGAACATTTCTTTTAATATCCAAATATAGCTTTTTTTTAATTGAAATATTTCTTGTTTTTTACGAAAAAAATATTGTAAAAATTAAACTTGCTTAAGTGTTTAAAGACTAAAAACGCATTGAGATGCAGAGTGTGTCCAAAAATAAATTAGCCTTTTTAAAAATCCACTAAAAGAAACGCAAAGATATACATGTACGGTTTTTATTTAATAAATAAGAGTATTAATTTTTTTTTAGTTTTGCTATTACATTTCAATGGAAATATTAGTGTCATCGAGTTTTGGGTCTTACTGACGCGTCTTTAATGCTTTTGGAATTTTTCAATAGGAAGTCGCAAAAACATTGTTTACCGATCTTTAATTCATGACGCTGGAAAATTAAAAGCTGAATTACAGGGGGGTGGTGATTTTTGTACTTTAGATTCCGATTTGGCCAAGTTTCTTTCCGAGCCTTATCAAATCGCAAAAGAGTGAAAAAATACGGTGACACAAAGAAATAATTTGTATTGCTCGCAAAATAAACAGTTTCCATTAGTCAAACTTCTATAAAAATATTCGAAAAACTGCAACCTTAGAATTTTCAATGTCCTATTTATATTATAAATATTTGATACACTCATTAGTCTCATTGTTATATATTATCAAGATTTTCATGTTTAAAAGGATAGTTTAGTATTCAAATATAGAAAGCACCCAAAACTTTAATCCCAATAATCTATGGCTTATCAAATAATTTTGCTGCTTTGACTGAAGGCACACTCACCTGGCGTTGATTCGAATTCGATGGATGACGCAGGCTTTATTCGAACACGTCCGAAGACCCCCTCAGCAGCAGACGATCGAAAAGTGTTTCTTTGCTCTTCCACAATCTGTGGACGTGAACCTAAATTAAATTTAGCCCCCTCCGCCTCTCTTCTTTGCCTTCTTCCTTTTATTGTAATCCACAGAGGGTTGAAATCGGGGCGTGACTACAATGGCCAATTTCACGAAAAAGTTTCCCCACTAACTTGCAGAGGGGATGCTAATTCCCCCTTCTGAAAGTTCCATGAAGTCGTCGAAACCGTCTCTGTAACTTCCAAGAGGTTAAAAGAAAAATTCCTGCTGCTCTGGTGTTCTTCTTTTCGGGCGCGGCTTCCCCCAGAACCAAAGATATGCAAATGCTGGAAGACTTTCCATGAAAGGGGATGCTCACAAGAGTCCTCTGACGTCACCGCAGCTGTGGCTAAAAGAGTGTCAAAGAGAAAGGGGGTGCCATTGTGACAGAGAGTGTGGTACTCGCTAGTTTCTTGAAGTTTCACTACACAATGGGGTTATTTGGAATAGCTCCCACGCACTGGGGTTCCCAGTAATTGTTGGTTGTTTTTTTTAAATTCTGAAAGTTGACTTTAATTGTGATGAAGTTTCTTTTAACTTCAATGAATTCATTCATCAGCTAAACGTGTTTAACCCCTTCATTATTTTTAAATCAAATTAAAATTATTCTGTTAGAGCATTAATGAAAATTTATATGAAAAGATTCAGCTCCATTACAGTAAATCAGATCCCTTTTTGATGCTATCTTTTTTTTTCTAATACATACGAAGGTTTTAAATGATTATTTTAAATAAAAAAAAAAATTATTAATAAATTTTTTAACAAACTGATTATTTGTAACAACTTAATGTGAATGTAAATTATGTGTTATTTTATAATGCTGTGTATACAATATTAAAAATGTTGTTGTTAACTTTGACGTTATTGCAGCTCAATCCTTACCGTAGAAAAAGAACATATCAACAAATCAAAATTAACAATAAAATAAATAATCACCATATACACAAATCAATCAAATCAAAGCAAGCAATGAGTTGAGTTGTGTTTGAATCTGTGTTGGCAGTTTTCCACACTGTACCACCCTCATATTAAAATTAATATTAATTTTTACAAAAAAATTGATCATTTTTTTTTTATTTATGTTTCGATATAAAATTTATAACATTTCTAACAAAGTTACATTGTTAAAATCATTTTTGATATCTCGAACAACAAAAATCACATATTTATTTTAAGCTATCATAACGTTAATTGCACTTTATTATTTTGTTTTAAGAAACAAAAATGTATGTAAAAGGAAAAATAAAATTACTTCAGTAAAAATAAGCTTATATTGGGATTACATTTCCAGAATTTACTAGCCCTGTCGATAGAATAACAATTTGCTACCATTAATATAGCTCATATTTAATAATAACCACCTTCGTGTGTTTGGGAACAACCGATCCTCCAATAAAAGTAACCCTAAATAAAGGAGGACGCATAAAAAAGATATCATTATGACCCCATGTTGATCAATGGAAGCTCTTTTATCTGCAGTGGAGTTCGTGAGAATGGAGGCCTGTCCAACAGCTTTCGACGAGGATGTCAGTGGGAGAGATGACCGTTTCAGCTCCAGAATGGATTGCACTAAATAAAATAAAGCAGTTTAATGGTTCGAAGAAAGATATCCTTTTGGCCTGATATTCCAACAAAAAAGGACAATGATTACTGCCCAATGGTTGTCCTTTTTTCTTTGTATTTTTACCGGTACCTGACTTTATGAAAACAGTGACAGAAGTTTCGGACATTCCATTGAGTTTTTATGGTGTCAGTCAAGTATGCTAATTATGTGATAGCCTAATTATTCATTGATATTTTTATTCTTCTAATAAATATCTGTAAAAGAAACATCTTGTGCTTGAGCACAAAGTAAAATAACATAGTCCTACAAAAAAAAAATCTTTGAATTTTAATTATTGATTTGTATATTGTTTCCAGTATGAATTCAAGTTTAAACCTAGTTAAATTAGCCATATTTAATTAAATGACTATTTGAAAGAAAATAAGTAACTTTTAAAAAAAATCAAATCTTTTAATGATTGAACTCAATTTAAGATTGCTAGAAAATATTTATACGCTTTTCACAACAAACTTCAAACGCTTCAAACGCTTTTCACAACAATGATATGGATTGCTAATTTATCAAAGACTAAATGATTTTAAAAAATAGTTTTAACTCAGTGTGAAATTTATGAAATGGAAAATAATCTCAGATGATATTAGATGAGACAAGATTCAACTTTTAATGAATGGAAACTTTAAAAAAATAATAACAAAATAGATTCATATTGTCATTTCTAACAAAAATGAAAATGCATTTTAAAAGTTATCCATATTTTCAAATAAAAAGCAACAAAGAAATTTTATGCTGCCAACGCATTTAGATCTAGCTTATTTAAACTGACTTCGACATTTTGTTAGTAATTCAAAAAGCGTGCACAGAAAATTACTTTTTTGACACAAATCAAAGTTATTACTTATTCAGACACAGTAAAAGTGTTTCAAATTATTTATTTTCCAAACTCGTTGTAAAACTTTTAACACAATCTTCTTTTATTTTCGTGCTTCTTTTAACATCGAAGAATAGATTTATAATTTCAACCATTTCCTTATCAGGCGTAATGCATATTGACTTTTAAATTGACTTAACATTTTGCTATGTCGCATTCAACTATGTTGGATTTTGTATCGAAATTGAGCTGCCAGTAAATGAAGGCAATTCATTTCATCTTAAGCATTCGTTTTCACGTATAAATTGGATTATTTTAAGGTCTTTTGAAGAAATTTTCATTCCAGGAAATTATTTTTCTTGTTAATTCTGGAGTATATCCAAATGCGAGGCTGTGTTTAACCTGTTTGACATGTCCTTATTAAATTTCTATATTGAAGGAAATTTGTTTTCGACTCAAAAGGCTGCTTTTTATGAGCCTCAATAGTATGTAATTAATGTAAATTTAATTACTGATTCACTTTCGCGCATTTTGAATTTAATTCAAATTTAAAACACAAACATTGATTATAAATGTCTTCCATTCATTATCATTATTGAAGTCTTTTTAAAAAGAAAATTTGTTTTATAAGGCAGTTTTAAAATGAATAATGAAAGTTTGTAATTTAACTCTCTCTCTGAACACTTTTGCTTTTAGAGTGCGCTTTCAGAAAATATT
Source organism: Caerostris extrusa (assembly GCA_021605095.1). Lineage (NCBI taxonomy): Eukaryota > Metazoa > Arthropoda > Arachnida > Araneae > Araneidae > Caerostris > Caerostris extrusa. Next base: position 25,664 of record BPLR01000893.1, on the reverse strand, counting down.
TTAACGAAATGAAAAAAAAATGAGAAATACATTTGACAGGATACAAAATTGTTTTGAAATATTATTTAAATACTCACGGATAAACTGAGAATTTATTTGAAATTTCTTGATCAAACCATTTTGCTTTTAGAGAGATACTTTCAGAAAATACTTTAACAAATGAAAAAAAGAAGGAATTAATTTTCGTCACAATATAAAATTGTTTTCAAAAAGAATCACGCATAACTGAAAATTAATTTAGAACACCTTGATATTCATTTTAAGGTCTTTTTACATACGCAAATGATTTAAGCGGGATATTGCTCCTTCTAAATATGTCACAAATGCATATAATATTTATTAATAACTAGGCATTATTAATGAATACAATATAAATAGTTAATAACACCATTAATTTATTTAATAACTACGTATGGATTATATGTAAAATTTAAAAACAATTGAAAATGGTTTGTTTTGTGAAGATGTAACATTTCTCATACACATTAAATATTTTCTGAAAAATGCAAAAGAAATTAGAATTGTATTCATCATATTTAATTAAAAGACCATTTCAAAGAAAATGAGTAACTTTAAAATAAACATTAATGAATCAATGATTTTGAAAATATTTTTATCCCAGTGGGAAATTTATGAAACGGAAAATAATCTTATAAAAATTAGATCAGACAAGACTCAAATTTGATGAATGGAAACTTTAGAGACTTTTCATTTTATTAAGAGGTGATAAAAATTACTTTTAAATGCACTGAAATTGATTCAGATAGTCATTTCTTACCATTAAGCAATGTATTTTTAAAAGTTATCTATGTTTTCAAATAAAAGCAACACAAAATTTTGTGCTGGCAACGCATTTAGATCCAGCTTATTAAAACTGACACCGACATTTTGTTAATATTCAAAAAAGTATGCAACGAAAATTCCTTTGACACAAATCAAAGTTATTACTTACTCAGACACAGTAAAAGCGTTTCACATTATTTATTTTGCGAACTCCTTGTAAAACTTTTAATATTATCTCTTTCTTTTTTGTGTTTCTTTATCATCGAAGAATAGATTTATAATTTCCCCATTTCCTTATCAAGCGAAATTAATATTGACTTTTAAATTGACTTAACATTTTGCTACGTCACAATCAACTATGCTGGAGTTTGTATCGAAGTTGCGCTGCCAGTAAATGAAGGCAATTCATTTCATCTTAAGCATTCGCTTTCACGTATAAATTGGATTATTTTAAGGCCTTTTGAGGAAGTTTTCTTTCAGGAATTAGTTTTTCTTGTTATAAATTCTGGAGTATCCAAATGCGAGACGATGTTCAATCTGTTTGACATGTTCTTATTAAATTTCTAGACTGAATGAAATTTGTTTCAGACTCAAAGGCTGCAACACTTTTTTTTTGTGAATCTTAATAGTAAGTAATTAATGTAAATGTAATTACTGATTCACTTTCAGAATTTTGCGTTTAGCTGAAATTTCAAAAACAAACACTGATAATAAATGTCTTTCATTTATTATCATTACTGAAGTTTTATTTAAAAGTTGTTTTATAATGCAGTTTTAAATTGAATAATGAAAGTTAGGAATTTTAACAACTCTTTGTTTTTAGGGTATACTTTCAGAAAATAATTTAACAAATGGAAAAAAGGAATTAATTTTCGTCACATTATAAAATTCTTTTGAAGGAATGATTAAAAATTCATGCATAAGCTCAGAATTTATTTGAAACATTTTGATATTCTTTTTAAGGACTTTTACAGATACAAATGCTTTAAGAGGGCAATTGTTTACTTTCAAATATGTCAAATATGCGTATAATATTATTAATAACTATAATATTTGACAACTATGCATCGATTCTATATATATACTCACACCAATATTTTCTAAATATTTTTCTTAAATTATAAGTCAGAATGTACATACATATTTAATTCCTATTATCCGTGCCCGATTCGTGCATCAGTGGCAGCGATGCGACGCTGGTGGGCATTAGGAAGCGATTCAATCCATCGGCGGTCTTGTCGTAGACACTGTGAGAAGCTACGATGAATGAGGACAGTCGAGGACTTTTGCGATGTTCAGTATCTTGCCTCGTCAGTCTAGTGGGTGTTTTTCAAGGATTTTCTCCCATACGACACTCAAATGTGGGGTAGCTCCTTCTAATTACCTGCCTGAAGGCACTACCCTCCTTCTTCAGAGACCAGAGTCAAGTCAGACCTCTACCTCCGGGTGCTCCATCACAACAAAAGCTGCCTTCCCCCATCTCCTTCCACGAGAACGTAGTTGGATGAAAACAACATTACTAAAAAGACGTATAACTTTTTAAAAATGTTGTTCAATTATTGTTTACTATAATTAATAAAAATGTAATAAATATGTATTAGTCTATATATATAGACTAATATTGATTCTCTCAGTTTTAGGATTTCAATTAATTATAACAAAATATGTCATCCTATAGTAAAAAAAAAAACTTTTTTAATTTTTTTAATTTATTTATTTATTTTTGCAGGACTGTGTTGTACTTTTAATGAAGAATAATGTATTCCTTTTTCCAGATGATAATTCGAAAAATAAAAAAATCAATGAATAATTATGGCTGTCACCTAACTAGGTATACTCACGACTAACACCACCAAACTCAATGAAATGTCTGAAACTTCTGTCACTGTTCCCATAAAATCAGGGTGCACAAACTACAAAAAAGGACAACCATTTGCAGTAATCATCGTCTTCTTTTTTTGGACCATCAGGCCAAGCGATATTTTTTTTTTCCGAACTATTAAACTGCTCTATTCTATTTAACGCAATTCATTCTGGAGCCGAAACGGTCATCTCCCACTGACATCCACGCGAAAGCTGTCGGATGGGCCTCCATTCATACGGGCTCCACTGCAGATAAAGATCTTCGATTGGTCAACATGGGGTCATAGTAATATATTTTTATCCGTCCTCCTTTTTTGGGGGTTACTTTTATGGGAGCTTCGGTTGATAGTTATTAAATATTAGATTTTAGTAATGGTAACCAATTGGTTTGTTTTTGCAATGTTATCTACAGGGCTAGTAATGTCTCAAAATTTGGCAGTTATAAAGACTTATTTTTGCTGAAGTAATTTTATTTTTTTTCTTTTACATGCATTTCTGTTTCTTAAACAAACAAAAATAAAAATAAAAAGTACAATTAATGCCATTGTTATTTATCGAAAATGTGCGATTGTGTTGTTCGAGATATCATAAATGTTTTTAAAATGTAATTTAACATTTGTTAGAAAATTTTCTAATTTGATATCGGAATATAAAACACAAAAAATTAATTAATTATAAATGATATTAAAATAGAAGGATTTTACCAGAAGTTATTTAATCGCAGTGTTTGTCATTTAGCATTGTGTTTGTAAGAATTTTGTTTCTTTTGAGACAAAAAGTTGAGGGATTTGTATGGGTGGGTGGTGGGTTAATACAGGGTGGAAAAAATGCGCTCAACCAAGTCAGGCAGATTTAAACACAGTGTTTGCAATAAGGAAAAAGATTTCACTAGGATTTTAATTACAATAAATATAATTTTTTATTTTTATTAATTAAAATTTTAAAAGTATTTTATATTAAAAGGCGAATTAGACGGAAAAATTTCACAATAATTATTAAACTTTTTTTCAAAATTGCTCAAGCGTTAACCCCTACTAGGTCTGATTGCCATCCTAACAAGAATTGAGTCAATTGGTCCGTCTATCTACCAGACGTTTACCTTTTGAATAATCATTTTGGTTCAAAAATTTATTAATACGTTTTTATTAAAAATAATAGTCATTTAATAGTCATTTACTTTCGTATGTATTAGAAAGAAGATGATTTTCGAAAAGGGATCTAATTTGCTGTAATGAAACTTATTACTTTTGAAATTTTTCATTTAAATTTTCATTAATGCGCAAATAGAATAATCTTTATCTAATTAAAATTAATGAAGTTGTTAATCCTGTTTAGCGTATAGCCGTCTAATGAATGAATTCATTTAAGCCAAAAGAAACTTCATCACAATTAGAAGCAACTTTCTTAATTTACAAAAAGTCAACCAACAATTAGTGGAAACCCCAGTGCGTGGGAGCTATTCCAAATAACCCCATTGTGTGAGTGAAAACTTCAAGAAACTGGCGAGTAGCACACTCTTTGTCACAATCGCACCCCTTCCGCTTTGACACTCTTTTAGCCACAGCTGTGGTGACGTCAGTAGGAATCATTCGAACCTCGCCTTTCATGGAAGATCTCCGGCATTTGCATATCTTTGGTTCTTGGGGAAGCCGCGCCCGAGAAGAACACCAGAGCAGCAGAATTTTCTTTCCATCTGGAAGTTCCAGCGACGGTTTCGAGGACTCCATGGAACTTTTCAGAAGGGGGAAATTAGCATCCCTCTTCAAAGTTATTGGGGAAACTTTTCTAGAACTTGAGCGATTGTAGTATCGCACCGTTTTCAACCTTCTGTGCATCACAATAAAAGGAAGAAGGCAAAGAAGAAGAGAGCGGAGGGGGCTAAATTTAATTTAGGTTCACGGCCACAGATTGTGGAAGAGCAAAGAAACACTTTTCGATCGTCTGCTGCCTGGGATCTTCGAACACGAACGTGTTCGAATGAAGCCTGCGTCATCCATCGAATTCGAATAAACGCCAGGGTGAGTTTGCTTCAGTCGAAAGAAGCAAAAATAATTTGATAAGCCGTAGATTATTAGAATAACTTTTAGGGGCTTTCTATGGTTTGAATAGAAAAGTATCATTTTAAACATAAAAGACTTGATAATAAGTAGAAGTGGTTGATAAGTTTATCAAATATTTATAATAAAAAAATGGTATTGAAGAATATTATTGTTGCAGTGTTTAAAAATATTGTTGAAGAAATTAAAAACTAAGTTTGATTAATGGAAACTATTCATTTTTAATAATATTTTTTGAATAAAATGTTATTTCTGTTATGAGCTTCTGTTATGACAGGTTATAAAATGTTATGAGCAGAGCACGGATCAATTTATTTTTAAGGTTTGATTTGTCACTTTACGGCCATCTTGTGCACACGAGAGCTAATCAGATAGGGACCTACAGTTTATTCGAGCCACAACAAGCATCCATCTCACTGCCAGGATTCCAGACTAACGTCTATGGTACCAAAAGACCAGTGCACTAGCCACTTGGTCATCACCCTTATTTCGAATATTATTGAAGAAATAAAAATTAAGCTGAATTTGATTGATGGAAACTTTTTATTTTATAAACAACAAAAATCATTATTTTTAATAAAAAGGTTCTTTCTATTTTTAGAAAGTTGCTAATTTATGAACACTCCCAGATGTTGTCCATATCCCTGTTATCTCCATTATAAAAAAATTCGTTTAAGTCGCAAAGAAATGAAAGAACTACTTTGATAAAATTCTTCTTTTATTAGATGTTCAACTTAATGTTAACAACAGTAAAAACAAGAAAGTACGCGAAATAAGTGATTTTTAATTAAAAAAAAATATAATTCCTTTATATTTAGTTTATGTTTCGACATAAAAATTATAAAGTCTCTAACGTTTTATTTCTAAAGATTTATAAGTTAAATTCATCCTTATCATCAGTCCTGGAAGAGCCCCATGTTGGGCCAAGGCAAAAAAGCAGCCTTACATTGTTAAAATCATTTGTCACATCTCGAACAACATAATCACAAAATTTTTTAATAAACTGCCATAGAGTTAATTGCACTTTATTATTATTTTGTTTGTTTAAGAAAAACGGAAATGCATGTAAAAGAGAAATAAAATAACTCCTAAAGTAAAATAACTCTTAAAATAAGCTTTTGTTGGGGCCAAATTTCGAGATATTACTAGATCTGTAGATAACATTTGCAAAACCAAACCATTTGGTTGTCATTACTATAGCTATATTTAATAACCACCTTCTTGTATTTGGGAACTACCGAAGCTGCAATAAGTAACCTAAAAAAGGAGGACACATAAAAGATATTACTATGCCCCCATGTTGATCAATCGAATCTTTTATCTGCAGTGGAGTCCGGGGTGTGAATGGCAGCACATCCGGTGGCTTTCGCATGGACGTCAATGGGAGAGATGGCCGTTTCAGCCCCATAATGGATTGCACTAAATTAAATAGAGCAGTTTAATGGACACCCCTTCCGTCTTAGGGAATTAGCACACCCCTTCCATCTTAGGAATAAAATAATTCTTGCAATTCTTACTAAAATTAAAGAAATAATTACTTTGATAATATTCTTCGTTTATTTAATTTTGAGCTTAATATCAGCAGTGCACGGATTCATTTATTTTTAAGGTTTGGTTTGTCACTTTTACGGCCATCTTGTGCTCACGAGCTAATCAGATAGGGACCTACGGTTTTATTCCGAACCACAATAAGCATCCATCTCACTATCAGGATTCGAGCCTAACGTCTATGGTACAAAAGACCAGTGCACTAGCCACTCGGTCATCACCCTTGCTTCGAATATTATTGAAGAAATAAAAATTAAGCTGAATTTGATTAATGGAAACTTTTTATTTTATAAACAACAAAATTTATTATTTTTAATAAAAAAGGTTCTTTCTATTTAGAAAGTTTCTAATTTATGAACACTCCCAGATGCCTTTGTCCATATCCTTTTTTATCTCCATTAAAAAAAAAATTATTTTAATTTGCAAAAAAAAAATTAAACCACTACTTTAATAAAATACTTCTTTTATTAGATGTTGAACTTAATGTTAACAGTAGTAAGAACAAGAAAGTACACGAAATAAGTGATTTTTAAAAAAAAAATATAATTCCTTTATATTTAGTTTATGTTTCGACACAAAAATTATAAAGTCTGTAACGTTTTATACGTTCTTTCTAAAGATTTATAAAGTTAAATTCATCATTATCATCAGTGGCGCATCAGCCCCATGTTGAGCCAAGGCAAAAATTACATTGCTAAAACCATTTGTCACATATTCACACAATTTTAATAAACTGCCATAGAGTTAATTGTACTTTATCATTATTTTTGTTTATTTAAGAAACGGAAATGCATGTAAAAGAGAAAATAAAAAAACTCCTGTAAAATAAGCTTTTCTTGGGGGCCATATTTCGAGATATTACTAACTCTGTAGACAACATTGCAAAAACCAAACCATTTGGTTGCCATTACTACACCCTATATTTAATAACCACCTTCCTGTGTTTGGGAACAATTGAAGCTCTATTAAAGTAACTCTAAAAAGGAGGACGCATAAAGAGATATCATTATGACCCCATGTTGATCAATGGAAACTTTTATCTGCTGTGGAGTCCGTGTGAATGGAGCCCGTCCGGTACGGATGTCAGTGGGAGAGATGACCATTTCAGCTCCAGAATGGATTGCGTTAAATAAAATAGAGCAGTTTAATGGTCCGGAAGAGAAATGCCCTTCGGGCTTGATGGTCCAAGAAAATGAAGACGATGATTACTGGCCAATGGATGTCCTTTTTGTGGTTTGTGACAGAAATATCAGATATTTTATTGGGTTTTGTGGTGTTAGTCAAGTATGTCCAGTTATGTGACAGCCATAATTATTCATTGATTTTTTATTGTTCTCATAAATATCTGAAAAAAAGAAACATCTTATGCTTCTGAAAAACTACAATAACACAGACCTGCAAAAATCTTTAAAAATAAATGATTTTAATGATTTTTTATATTATTTCAATTATTTCTATTAGCTCACACTCGCCCTATATATCTTGTTCAAATTTTCAATCTTTTCTGTAAAATACTTTTTATTCATCCATTCAAGTTTAAATACATTTTTTTTAACTTGTAGTGGATGACACTGGATATTAGTACAGTTTTTTCAAATATTAATTCAGTAATTAAATTTAATTCATTAATTTTAGTTTTTTAGATTTAAGTATATATCTACCAATAGAGGGAGCCAGATAAACTTAAAAAAAACGAATGAAAATTGTTTATAAACGACTTTCTGCAATAGAGTGAAAAAGTAGGAAATTGACTTTTTTTTTTCCAAATTTTTTTTTTTTTTTTCATTACTTGTTTTTAATGTAAATTCTATAAATTCAATCCATTTTTTCTGATAGAAAATGCTTCACAAAAATAATGACAGATTTTGTTTTAATTAACTGAAATACTGAAATTTCGATAATCAACATTCGTTATGTCAGTGGCAATATGCGACGCTGGTGAATGGAGGTTGAATGCACTGGCGACTTTATTGTAAACACTGCTTCAAAAAACGAATAGATTCGATGGCGTTTGTCATGCTCAGCATCTTGCCTTACTCGTTGGACTATCGGTGGTAGTTTTTCCGGGTTTTTCTCCTTTATGACACGCAAATGATTATCGGAGCCAAATCAGATTTCTACCTACGAGTGTTCCATCACAGCAGAATCTTCTACAACCCATCTTTCTCCTTTTCCTCCATTCATGAGTGATACGACAACAACGACATATAATGTAATTTTAAATTTTAATTAATCAAAATAAAAAATTTTTTATTGTAATTAAAAATCTCAGTGAAAAGTTTCTTTCCTATTGCAACATTGTGTTTGAATCTGTCCTGACTTGGAGCTGGCCAGTTTTCCACGCTGTACTACACCAACTCCTCCCTTTTGTGTCTCAAAAAGAAAAAAATTCTTTCAAACATTATAAAATAAAAAATAAAAACTATTTTGATAATATTTTTATTTTTCTACATTTTTAAAATTAATATTAAAGCTTCACGGAATTAAATAATTTCTGTAAAAAAAATTAATCATTTATTTAAAAATTTAATAATTATAAAACTTTTTACAAATTTTTATATCAAAACTTAATTTCGATATAAAATTTTCTAATGAAACTAAACTAAAGTTAATTACATTTTAAAATCATTTCTGATATCTCGAACAACACAATCACATGTTTTTGATAAACAATTAATTAATTGTACTTTATTATTATTTCTGATCGTTTAAGAAACAAAAATGCATGGAAAGGAAAAATAAAATGTCTTTTTAGTAAAAATAAGTTTTTATTGTTGCTAAATTGCGTGAAATTACTAGCACTGTATATAACATGGCAAAAACAAAACCGGTTGATTAGCATTATTACAGCCTATATTTAATAACCATCTTCTTGTGTTTGGGAACTACTGAAGATCCAATAAAAAGTAACCCTAAAAAGAAGGAAGCATAAAAAGATATTATTATGACCCCTTGTTGATCAATTGAAGCTTTTTATCTGCAGTGGAGTCTCTATGAATGGAGACCCATCAGGCAGATTTCGCGTGGATGTCAATGGAAAAGATAACCGTTTCTTCTGTATAATGGATTGCATTAAATAAAATAGAGCAGTTTAATGGTTCGGAAGAGAAATGTCCTTTGGCCTGATGGCCCAACAAAAATAGGACTATGATTACTGCTCAATAGTTATCCGTTTTTGTGTTTTTGTGTACCTGATATTATGTGAGAGTCACAGAAGTTTCAGTTTCAGTTTGGTGGTGTTAGTCAAGTAGACATTATGTAACAATCATAATTATTCAATTGTCGTATAAAATATCTGAAAAAAAGAAACACCTTATGCTTCTGAAAAATGTAATAAGACAGTCCTGCAAAAAAATCTTTAAACGTTAATTATTTAAACGTTTAATGATTTTTTATTATTTATGTAAATTCCAGAAATTTACACTGCACATTTTTTTTTTTTTTTCTGTTAGATGCTTTCCTGAAGAATGACATATTTTTGTTATAATTCACTGAAAGGGACCTGATGGCCGTGTGGCTAATGCTCTGGAAATGTAAATTGATGTACAGAAAATTAGGTGATTCTTTTACTTGTGATTTTGTTAATTTAAACTAGATATAATACTTTTTAAATCTTCTATTTTATAATTCTGAATTACTAAGTCTTTTTAATAGTAGAAAGTAATAACCTTTAGAACAGACGTTTTTAGGCTCACGTTTCAGAAACATTTCATTGAGTTTTCTGGTGTAATTCAAGTAGGTCTAGTTATTTATAAATAATAATTATCCACTGTGTTTGTACTATTCGAATAAACATCTGAAAATTAACTACTTATGCCTTTACATAACATACTCCATGAAACAAAAATGTTTTATTTTAAGTAATCCTTTAACAACTGGTCTAATTTTCTAGTTCAATTTAAAACCTTATCTAACTAAAATATTTTTTTCGCACCACCTTTTATTTAGCTTTAATCAAGATTCAGAGATATTTCTCGTATTGCTTTAGCTAGCGGAAACATATTTCTCTAGCTCAATACTCAGATATCACCTTTGTTGCAGCATCTTAGTCAGAACCGATGTTTAATCTAACACACCCTGAAACAACCCCTCCAAATGCTCTCCCAGGAAATCTTACTTCCTGTCTGGAATCCTAGGGGGTCCATTTAACCCCCGTCTTTCACCTCACCTCCCCCTTATTACCCCTGCTTAATATGTCGGATACCGATAACATTAAAGATGAAGACTTCTGCCCCCTACTCTAATACATGACGAGTTTGGGCCGCGATACGACTGCGTTAAATTGGGCAGCGGGTTGGCTTCCAATATAGGCAACTTTGACCCTAATCATGGCCATTGTGCTTTATTTTTTCCCCTTCTCACTTTTTGGAGTCTATTTATCGATACTTGTTTGAAATATTTTCTCTAAAATTATCCATATCAGATATACTGCAAATTATTTACAAGATTTTATAATTTTATTACTTATTATAATTATTAGTTTTTATATATTTTTTAATAACAATAGTATGAAAAAAAGCCATGATCGCATTGAGATAAAAAGTATGAAGAGAAAATTAAAATAAAAATATACTATACTATGCCTGACTAATCCTCAAGATCCGGTAGCGATAGTATGAGTACACCCCCTATGCGTATTCATGGATGGAGGGAAACGAGGCAGCTTCGGTTGTGATGGAGCACCGCAGGTAGAAGTCTGACTTTTGCTCCATAACGTTCTTACAGTCATATGAGACTGCGACCTACGGCATCAAGTGGATTCGAACCACTGCAAACATTTATGGCACCGCCGGGACTCAAACCGGAATATGTATGTGGCATTGAGAGCCAGAGCGTTACACATCTGTCCATTTCAAGCCCGATACTATGCGTGAACATATTTATCACTTACTGCATTAATGGAATTTGAATATATAATGTTAAGCAATGGTATACAATAACTTTAATAAACATAATTGATCCATCATGATATGAAAATGATACAGCATTAGTCAGTTTATTAACTCATATTTCATATGAATTTTAAAAGACACGTAAAGGATCGACGACTGGTTATGTAAATAATTGGCAAGCATCCAAATTGTGCGGTTTTAAATAAAAGCTGCGTAAGAAGTAAGAAAAAGAAATTTCGGTGTTTTTTTTTTTAAAATAAAAACAAATTTAATTTTTAATAATTAAAATTTGGGGCAGCTTCTGTTGTGATGGAGCACCCGAAGGCTGAAGTCTGACCATCTGTCCGTGTTACTGAAGAAGGAGGGCAGTGAATTCCGTGAGGACTTTTAGGGGGAATTACCCTGGTTTGTATGGAAAAAAAATTCCCACCAGGTAAAAATTCGATTCACAACCCAAGAGGCAGAACATCACAAACGCCATTGAGATTCCACGTTTTTGAAACATTGTCTACAACAACGATGGCAAAGGATTAAACCCCACCCCTTATGCTCATCAGTCGAGTGCGTTGCAACTGAGTCACGCGTTGCGTGTAGGTGGAGCCAAGGCCGTCTGCCTACTGGCAGATTACGAAGCATGAAATGCTCTTCTTTTTACTCGGTAGGGTTGTTAGAGTTACGTCCAACGCTCTCGATTTATTTCTAGCCAAATTTGATCGGGACCTATGGTTTAAAGTGGATTCCAAACTATTACAATCATCTCTGGCAAATCCGAGACAAGAATTCGAAAACTGTGGCACAGAGCACCAGAGCATTAGTCGCAGGGTCATCAGACCCCTACCTATACTTTTAATATAAATGTAAAAGTAAAGATAGTACAGCATATATCACTTGAAAACTATTAAATAAAATTTAACAAAACTTACCTTTCTGAAAGCTTATTGTTAACACTTTTTTGCGACTGATTTCTTCATTCGCATTTTTTGACTGGCATCAAAAGTGCAAATAACGATGGTCATTAGCTATCACAATGATCTTTCCGAATTTGCTTGATAAAATACATGCCATTATGGGACATTTTTTAAAATATGTGAAAAAAATCACTAATTTTTTTTTTTTACTTATCGTAGAGAGAGACTTACTTCTTTAAGATGTTCCATCACAAATTTTCATCCCCCTTCGGTACTAAATCTATCTTTTTTTACACACTAATCTATCACCTTCGAATCTACAACGGAACATCAGATTTTTACCCTCTAATGGCTCCGGCCAAACACACGATTCCATTTGAGTAATGAACTTTTCCATCCGGAGAACTGTTGTGTCTCTAATGGTACAAATAAAATGAAATAATGGATTGCAATGCTTTTATGAACTCATATTTTATACCCTATAACTAGGAGGCACTCAAGAAGTTAAAAAAAAAAAGCTCACACACAATGGCAAAATGAGATAAGTTATATTGTTAATGCATCCATTAAAAGCTATAGTTATCAGAAGTTAATTGCCGAATTCTTTTTTTTTTTTTCTTCTCATTCCATCTTTGGACATCGTAATGGCTTGAATCGGCCTAAAACGACAGTAATGTGTGAGTGATAGATGGCTCTTGGCATGTCAGATTTAGAGCTCTAATGGAAGTAACTCCAACAAATAGTCATTGGGCCTTCCTGCAAATAACTTTAATATGCTTCCGCACAAATATTTTGGCACCAGACTGACGCTGAAGATAACGAATCGCAACTTAAGTTTAATTATGCACAAAATCTTTAAAAACACATTACATGCAGAGGAAATTAACAAAATATTTTGCAAAGAGAAATGGTGTGTTTTTAAAATGTTATTTTCTATAATAATACGATTCTGCAGTTATTTATAGGGATAAAAAGATTGGGTCAATTTGTTATACGGTGGCATGTACTTTATAAAATTAAGATTAATTGTAAATATTTATTAAATGCTGAAAATGCAGTAATGGTTTTGTGAAATAATTTATTTCTTACAAACTAATTTTTACTACGGTTTATGTAACTAAATTTAAATCATTCTTTTTTTTAAAGTATTAAATAATCTTTTTAATATTCTGTTTTTATTCGATATACATCTCTATTTTTCCTACACTGCTAATACAATGCTAATGTGAAAAACCAATAGTTTTCTGTTAGTAGTATTTTTAAAGTAATCGACCACGTTCAAATGATGTTGTGTTTCTTTTTGTGTTCAAAAATAAAATGCATTAAAATATAGATATATGAGCTGGTTAATTAAATTATGCCAAAGTATCTATACTTTGCATCGTCATTATTGATGCAACAATTCCATGGTGGGCTAAGGCCGTCTGGCAGATTAAAAAACATGAGACACTTTTCTTTTTCGAACTAGAGTTGTAAGTCTTACGCCCAACGCTCTACAGTCACTTTCACCGGGACCTACGGTTTAAAGTGGATCCCAAACCCCTGCAAACATCCAATGCACAGCAGGAACTCGAATCGAAACCTGTGTCACCAAGCGCCAGAACAATAGTCACTCGGCCATCAAGGCTCTGCCTATACTTTTACTATAAATGTAAAAGTAAAGATAGTGCATCATACTTCAGCAGAAATCTAATAAATATTTAACAAAACCTACCTTTCTGAAAGCGTATTGCTAACACTTTTTCGGTTGATTTCTTCATCGCCATTAAAAGGTGCAAATAACGATGGTCATTAGCTATCACAATGATCTTTCCGAATTTGCTTGATAAAATAATGCCATTATGGGACATTTTTAAATATGTGAACAAAAATCATTAATTTTTTTTTTTTCGTAGAGAGAGAGACTTACTTCTTTTAAGATGTTCCATCACAAATTTCCATTCACTTCGGTGCTAAATCTATCTTTTTTTACACACTAATCTACCACCTTCGAATCTACAACGGAACATCAGATTTTTTACCCTCTAATGGCTCCGACCAAACACACGATTCCATTTGTGTAATGAACTTTTCCATCCGGAGAACTGTTGTGTCTCTAATGGTACAAATAAAACGAAACAATGGATTGCAATGCTTTTATGAACTCATATTTTATGCCCTATGACCAGGAGGCACTAGAGAAGTTTAAAAAACCCTCATACACAATGGCAAAAGGAGATAAGTTATATAGTTAATGCATCCATTAAAGGCGATAGTTATCAGAAGTTAATTACTGAACTCTTTTTTTTTCCCCTCATTCCCTCATTGGACAGCGTAATGGCTTGAATCGGCCTGAAACGACGGTAATTTGTGTGTGATAGATGGCCTTTGGCGTGTCAGATTTAGAGCTCTAATGGAAGTAAGTCCACTAAACAGTCTTTGGGTCTTCCTTCAATTAACTTTAATATGCTTTTATACAAGTATTCTGGAACCAACCTGACGCTGAAGATAACGAATCGCACTTAAGTTTAAAAGGATTGTATTGAATGCATATAATCTTTAAAAACACATTTAATGCTGCGGACATTCACAAAATATCTTGCAAGAGAAATGGTGGCTTTAAAACATTATTTTCTGTATTAATACGATTCTGCAGTCATTTATACGCATAAAAGAGTGGTTAAATTTTTTGAGAGTGTCATGTACTTTATTAAATGAAGATTTCTAGTGAATATTTATTAAATGCTCAAATTGCTATAATGCTTTTTTGAAATAATTTATTTCTTACTGTTTGTGTAACTACGTTTAAATGATTCGCTGTTAAAGTATAAAAATTTTTTTTTCAATATTCGCTATTTATTTAAACTTATATCCATTTTTTTAACATTGCTATACATTTGTGAATCAATATTATTTCCAAAGAGCTATTGTAATCAGGTTCTCGATTATTGATTTTAGCTTTTGGAACGTTATGGTGACATGTAAAACAAATAGTCTTCTTGTTAGTATATTTGTAGTATTCGCCCACGTTCAAATCATGATGTTGGTGAGAGAATGAAAAAACGATGTGTTTCGGTATTGATTTCACAATGTTTTGCCACAAAGATCGTGTTATAAACGTGAATTACTTTAACCTTAGATGTTGATTGCAGAAATGATCTGCAAAAACTCTCTTTTATTATACATTTAAGTAGATAAATTTAATTTAAAATTAAAACAACTTTCATAAAGTAGAAAGTAATATATAATGTTCGTAAAAAGGAATACTATGCATTTACTAAAATAGTAGCATTCCTTTGTTAGTAAAAAATAAAATACACTAAAATGCAAATATATAAACTTACTCGACTAAATGTAAAAGTTTAGATAGTATAGCATATTTTAATAGTAAAATTGTAATTATTATTCAACAAAGCTTACCTTTCTGAAAGCTTATTTCTACAACTTTTCAGACAGATTTTTTCATCGCCATCAAAAGGTGCAAATAACGATCGTCATTAGCTTACATAATGATCTTTCCACATTTCCTTGATAAAATACTGACATTATGGGACATTTTTAATATTAAATATTATTAATATATTTAATAATAAATATTACATTTAATAAAAAATATATAATTTAACAAAACTTACATTTCTGAAAGCTTTTTGAAGTTACACCATTTTCAACTGATATCTTCATCGCCATCAAAACTGCAAATAGCGACGGTCATTAGCTATCATAATGATTTCTCCACATTTCATTAATAAAATATGGCCATTATGTGACATTTTTACAGAGAACATTTTTAGAGAAAATTTTTATCACAGAACAAAAATCATTAACTTTTTTCATGTCATAGCTAGAAAAAAAGAGAGATTTACTTCTTTAAGATGTTCCATCACCAATTCCCATCCACTTCGGTAACAAATCTACTTTTTCCCCCACACTAGTCTACCACCTTCGAATCTACAGTGGAACATCAGGTTTTTACCAGCTAATGGTTTTGACCAAACACACGATTCCATTTGTGTAATGAACTTTTCCATCCGGAGAACTGTTGTGTTTCTAATGGTACAAAGAAAATGAAACAATGGATTGCGATGCTTTTATGAACTCAGCATATTTTAAGCCCTATAACCAGGAGGCACTAAAGAAGCTAAAAAAAAAAAAGCACATACACAATGGCAGATGGAGATAAGTTATATAGTTAATGCATCCATTAAAGGCGATAGTTATCAGAAGTTAATTGCCGAACACTTTTTTTCTTTCTCCTCATTCCATCATTGGACAGCGTAATGGCTTGAATCGGCCTAAAACGACAGTAATTTGTGAGTGATAGATGGCTTTTGGCGTGCCAGATTTAGAGCTTTAATGGAAGTAAGTCCACTAAACATTCATTTGGTCTTCCTTCAATTAACTTTTTAATATGCTTTTGCACAAATATTTTGGCACCAGACTGACTCTGAGAGATAACGAATCGGACTTAAGTTTAAAAAGATTATATTTTATTGCCAAAATCTTTAAAAACACATTAAATGTTGCGGACATTAACAAAATATCTTGAAAGAGAAATAGTGCGTCTTAAAACGTTATTTTCTGTGTTAATGCGATTCTGAAGTCATTTACTAGTATTCGCATAAAAGATTGGAGCGTATAATGAGCGTAATGCACTTTATTAAATAAAGATTTATTGTGAATATTTATTAAATTCTCAAAATGCTGTAATGGTGTTTGGAAAGAGTTTATTTCTTTCTAATTAATCATTATTTCAGATTGTGTAACTGAATTTAAATTATATATTTTTTTAAATATAACAATTATTTTATTTTCACCATTTATTTAAATTTATTTTTATTTTTCTACAGCGCTATTCATTTGTAAATCAATATTTTTCCCAAAGTGTAATAGAACTTCGATTATTGTTTTAAAACGTTAGGATAGCATGCTATCTAATCTGTATGTAAAACCAATAATTTTGCTTTTAGAATTTTTAAAGTAATCGAGCACGTACAAACCATGATGTTGGTGAGAGGAATAAAAACAAACCTTTTTTTTTTCGCTATTTATTTAAATATAACAATAATTTTCTGCAGTGACATGATGGCCGAGTGACTAGCGCTCTGACGCTCGATGCCACATGTTTCGGCTTCGAGTCCCGGTGGGGCAATGGATGTTCGTTGCCGGTTCATAATCCACTTTAAACCGTAGGTCTCAGTTTAATACTATTATAGAGCGGTGAGTGTAGTGCTGACAACCATATCCCGTAAAAAGAAAGTAACTATTGTCTAGAAATCTGCCAGCAGGCCGATGACCTTAGTCCACCAAGTTGCTGTTGCACCACTGATGATGATATAAATGTAGAAGTATAGATAGTATAGCAAACTTCAATTTTAAAGTAATAAATATTATTTAACAAAACTTACCTTTCTGAAAGCTTTTGCTACCACTTTTACTACTGATTTCTTCATCGCCCTCAAATGTAACGATGAACATTCTTTCCGCAATCTACGGTCATATGAGACTAGGACTACTCAATACAACCCTCCAACAAACATACATGCACCGCTTGAACTCAAACACGAAACCCATGACACAGAGCACCAGAGCGATAATCACTGGGTAATCAGTCCTCCTACCTATACTTTTACTATAAATGTAAAGTAAAGATAGTACACTGAAAACTAATATTTTTACTACAAATTACATTAAAAAAAATTCTTTCACTGTCGATTTTTATATTAGCTAACAATGTAGCAAATTGCAATCGAAAATTAATAAATATTATTTAACCAAACTTACCTTTCTGAAAACTTATTGCTAACTTTTACGATTTCTTTCCGCATTTCATTGATCAAAATACATGTCATTATGAGACATTTTTAAATCCTTGAACAAAAACGCATTGATTTTTTCCATGTCATAGAGAGAGAGAGATTTACTTCTTTAAGATGTTCCACCGACTTTGGCAACAAATCTACTTTTTTTCCCGTAGTAATCTAACACTTTCGAATCTACAGTGGAACATCAGATTTTTCCCCGCTAATGGCTTTGACTAAACACATGATTCCATTTGTGTAATGAACTTTTCCATCCAGGAGAATTATTGTGTTCCTAATGGTACAAATAAAATGAAACAATGGATTGCAATGCTTTTACGAACTCATATTTTATGCTCCATAACCAGGAGGCACTAAAGAAATTTAAAAAAGCACACACACACAATGGCAGAAAGAGATGAGTTACATAGTTAATGCATGCATTAAAAGCGATAGTTATCCGAAGTTAATTGCCGAACACATTTTTTCCTTCCCATTCCATCATTGGACAGCGTAATGTCTTGAATCGGCCTAAAAACGACAGTAATTTGTGGGTGATAGATGGTTTTTGGCGTGTCAGATTTAGAGCTCTAATGGAAGTAAGTCCACTAAATAGTCATTGGGTCTTCCTTCAATTAACTTTAATATGCTTTTGCACAAATATTTTGGCACCAGACCGACGCTGAAGATAACGAATCGCACTTAAGCTTGAAATAATTATATTTTATGCACAAAATCTTTAAAAAGCATTAAATGCTGCAGACATTAACAAAATATCTTGCGAGAGATATGGTGCCCTTTAAAATGTTATTTTCTGTATTAATACGATTCTGCAGTCATTTATTCGCATAAAAGATTGGTTTAATATTTTAAAGAGGGACGTGTACTTTATTGAATAAGGATTTAGTATGAATATTTATTAAATGTTCAAAATGCTTTAATTGGTTTTTGAAATGATTGTTTTTTACAAATTAATTTTTAATACTGTTTGTGCATATGAATTTATTCTTTATTTAAAGGATAACAAATTTTTTTTAATATTCTCTATTTATTTAAAAACGTTTCTATTTGTTCTTCATCGCTATATATTTGTAAATTAAGATTTTTCCAAATATCTATAGTAATCAGGTTTTCGAAAAAAAATTTTAAAAGCTATCATTGATACGTTAACCAATAATTTTCTGTTAGTATTTTAAAGTTATCCACATTCAAATTGTGATGTTGGTGAAAGAAAAAAAGCTACGAGTCGGGCTTAGTGTTTCTTTGTGTTGAAAAATAAAATGCACTAAAATATAAATATATAAACTGGCTACTTAAGGTATGCCATACTATCTATACCTTTTCATCACCATCATTGATGCAACAATCCCGAGGTTGGCAACGGCCGTCTGCCTACTCGCAGATTACGAAACATGATGAAACAAAGATTTTTTTTGGGGTAGGATTGTCAATCTGACGCCCAACCTTCTACAGTCATATTTGACAGGGACCTACGGTTTAAAGTGGACTCCGAACAGCTACAAATATCCATGCCCCGCAGAACTGGAAACCGAAACCTATTGCACCGAGCGCCAGAGTTCTAGTCACTCAGCTATCAGTCGCCAATCTATAAAAATAAAAGTATAGATAGTATATCATACTTCAATTGAAAACTAATAAATGTTATTTTACAAAATTTACCTTACTGGAAGCTCATTGCTACCATTTTTACTTCGGATTTCTTCATCACCATCAAAAGGTGCAAATAACGATGGTCATTAGTTATCAGAATGACTTTTCCATATTTTCTTGATAAAATACTGCCATTATGCGACATTTTTAAATCGCTGAACAAAAAACCATTAATTTTTTTCCATGTCAAAGCTAGAAACACAGAGAGATTTATTTCTTTAAGATATTCCATCACCAATTCCCATCCACTTCGGCAACAAATCTACTTTTTCCCCCACACTAATCTACCACCTTCGAATCTACAGTGGAACATCAGGTTTTTACCAGCTAATGGTTTTGACCAAACTCACGATTCCATTTGTGTAATGAACTTTTCCATCCGGAGAACTGTTGTGTTTCTAAAAAATACACTACAAATAAAACGAAACAATGGATTGCAATGTTTTTATGAACTCATATTTTATGCCCTGTAAACAGGAGGCACTAAAGAAGTTAAAAAAAAAAGCACACACACAATGGCAGAAGGAGCTGAGTTATACAGCTAATGCATCCATTAAAAGCGATAGTTATCAGAAGTTAATTGCCGAACTCTTTTTTCCCCTCACTCCATCGTTGGATAGCATAATGGCTTGAATCGGCCTAAAACGACAGTAATTTGTGAGTGATGGATGGCTTTTGGAGTGTCAGATTCGGAGCTCTAATGGAAATAAGTCCACAAAACAGTCATTGGGTCTTCCTTCAATTAACTTTAATATGCTTTGCACAAATATTTTGGCACCAGACCGACGCTGAAGATAACGAATCGCACTTAAGCTGAAAAGGATATTATTTTATGCACAAAATCTTTAAAAATACATTAAATTCTGCGGACATTAACAAAATATCTTGCAAGATAAATGATGCGTTTTAAAATGTTATTTCCTGCATTAATACGATTCTGAAGTCATTTATATGCATAAAATATTGGTTTCGTTTTTTTTTAAAGAGTGTCATGTACTTTATTAAATAAAGATTTAGTGTGAATATTTATTAAATGCTCATAATGCTACAATGGGTTTAGAAATAATTCAATTCTTACAAATTAATTTTTAATACTCTTTGTGTAACTAAAATTAAACTATTTATTTTTTAATGTATTACAAATTATTTTTAAATTCGCTGCTTTTTACAATATATATTTACATTTGTTACAATACATGTATATATTTGTAAAGCAATATTATTTTCAAAGAGCTATTTTAATCAGGTTTTCGATGCTTGAGTTTTTAACATCTGAAACGCTATTATGACATGCTGCCTAATGTGTATGTAAAACAAATAGATTTGCCGTGTAAATGTATTTTTATAGTAATCGACCTCTTTTTCTATAATAGTATTGGCGAAAGAATAAAAAATTTTTTTTTGTGGTTTAATTTTAAAAGATTGGAACTTTAAACTTTTAAGTTTTTTTTTCTCTACAGTAATCAGAAAGCGAGATATAGACTTTTAATTAATAGCCATTCGTCACCAAATTAGGCTTGTTCATTAGTCGCTGAAAAAAGATTCGGTGAAATTGGAAACCTAAAGTACAGAATCCCCACTGTAGTTCAACTTTTAATTTTCTAGAGTCAAGAATTAGGGATCGGTAAACAATGTTCGTCGCGACTTCGTATAATTACTCCAAAAACATTTAAGGCTAAATAAGCCCCAAAACTCGTCGACATTAGTGTTGCTATTGAAATGTCTTAAAAAACATTAAAAAAACCATTAATACTTTCTTTATTTAATAAAAAAACCATACATTATATATATCTTGTATTTTATGAATCGATTTTTAAGAAAGCTAATTTATTTTACTAACTCACTCTACATCTCAATGCGTTTTTAGGCTTTAAACACTTAAGCAACTTTAATTTTTACAATATATTTTTCCTAAAAACAAGAAATATTTAAATTTAGATGTAAAAAAAAAATGTCCTTAGTTTTTTTTTAGTATTAAGAAATATTACCTGCTTAACTGCTTTAGTTAAAGTATAGCCACTAAATAGTTGTACTTTTAATTACAGTTCGCAAATTACTATCATGAACACATTTTTCTAAAGAACTAGCTGCAAATGTTACGATGAGCCATCGCAACCTTTTACAAGGGTACTCATCACCAGGATCTTCCAAATGACCAGCACTTCCAAAAATCTTCCCCTTCGCATTAAAACCAGAGGCAGGGTTCAGCGGCACGAAACGAAAACGATGTCCTCTCGAAATCTCTCTTAACGGCTTTCCTCGTGTCTTCTGACCGTCGAAACTCCGATTTTCTGAATAATAATAATGCTTAGAGAACTCCCTCACCTTTTGAGACGAATCATTAAATTCATTCGTCTCACAATGTGTGCATATACCCTTCGGCTAAAGGCTTAGAAGGGAGGTTTAATATGTCTTAGAAGCCATTGTCACCCTCTTGAGTGAAGGACATTTACGTCCGTCATTTAAATGAGAAGTTAGAATTATCATTACAACTGATAATGTGCTGAGGGGTATATTAAGAATAAAGTATATATGCGGAAAAGACATATTGTGTGAATCTTTTAGAAAGTCGTTGTATAATTCAAAGCAGTTAACTTTCATTTAATCGTTTTTCTGCAGTTTTTCATTCAAAAAAGCATTTAATGTCTTGTTTTAGTACATTTTTATAGCACTATTTTAATTGAATATGAATAATTTTATATGATATTTTGGTATGACGATATTCATTTTTTGCACGAGAATTTAAGCTATCGTTAACTAAGTCAAACTTTTATTTGTCAACTGTAGAAACAATAATGGGGCCTGATGGCCGAGTGACTTGCCCTGGACTTTTATAGTGGTTCGAATCCATTTTAAACCGTAGGTCCCTTTTCTAATATGAATGTAATGCGTTGAGAGTAAGCTGACGCAATATGATAGATAAAAAAAAACCATTTCTTTTCTCGTAATCTGCCAGTAGGTGTAACCGCCTTGTCCCACCATGGGGCTGTTGCGCCAATGAAGAAGATTACATATAAGTATGTGATTAATTATTAATTAAATAAATACATGCAAAAAATGTTAATTTAATTATTATATTACCTATATTTAAACCAATAAGTATATAATTTCTTTTTTATGTTATAAATTTATGATTCGTTTTTGTTGTAATATGTTCTATTTTTTATGTTAGTTTAAAATGTATATGGTTTGTAATTCTTAATTAAATTAAAAAAGAAGAAATTAATGTTTAATGAATGAAAATGGTTTTGTTCATTAACTATTTTTGAAGAACTCAAAAGAATTGTATTTATCATATTTGATTAAATATGAAGATCTTAAATAAAATGAACATCTTAAAACTGTCCAAGAGTTGAAGTCAAGTTGAAATTCTAGAAAATATTGTAAAACAAACACTTTTCACAACAATGACATTTATTGCTAATTTTAAATGAAATACTAAGTCATTTCAAACATATTTTTCTACACAGCGGAAACTTATGAAATGGAAATAAGCATATATAAAAATTAGATCCAGACAGGACGCAACTTTGAAGAAACTTTTAAGAGGTTGAGTAAAAAAAACTTTAAATCACACATGAAATTGATTCAAATTGTCATTTCTAACAAATCAGCAATGCATTTTTAAAAGTTATCCATGTTTGTAAAAGTAAAAAAGAAGACATTCTGATCCATTCGCATTTAGATCCAGCTTATTAAATCGAAGCACATCGACATTTTGTTATTCATTCAAAAAAATGCTGAAAAATACCTTTGGACTAAATCAAAAGTTATTACTTATTCAGACACAGTAAAAGTGTTTCCAATTATTTATTTTGCAAACTCGTTGTAAAACTTTTCCAATAGAATCTTCTTCTTTTTTTGTGCTTCTTTAACATCGAAGAATAGATTTATAATTTCCCCCATTTCCTTATCAAGTCGCTGAAATTAATATTGACTTAGCATCTTGCTACGTCACAATCAACTATGCTGGATTTTGTATCGAAGAATTGCGCTGCCAGTAAATGAAGGCACCATTTTCAGCTTGAGCATTCGCTTTCTCGTATAAACTGAATTATTTTTAAGGTCTTTTGTAAAAATAAATAGTTTCCATTAATCAAACCTACCTGGGGTTTTCATTTCTTCAATAATATTCGGGATACTACAACATTCATATTATTCATATCATATTTTTTATTTTAAGTATTCTGTACATTCATCAACCTCTTCAATACATATTATCAAGGTTTTGTGTGTGGCTTCTCTATTCAAACCATAGAAAGCACCTAAAACTTTATTCACAATAATCTATGGCTTATCAAATTTTTTTGTTGCCCTTGACTGAAGCAAACTCACTTGGCGCTTATACGAATTCGATGGATGGCGCCGCTTTTATTCGAACACGTCCTTGTTCGAAGTTCCCCAGCAGACGATCGAAAAAGTGTTTCTTTGTTCTTCCACAATCTGCGGCAGTGAACCTAAATTAAATTCAGCCCCCTCCGCCTCTCTTCTGCTTCCTTTGTGTGTGATTACAGAGGGTTGAAGGCAGGTGGGGACCACAATGGCCCAAGTTCTCGAAAGTTTCCCAATAACTTGCAGGAGGAGGGATGCTTGATTTCCCCTTCTGAAAGTTCCACGGAGTCGCTCAGGAAACCGTCTCTGGAACTTCAGATGGAAAGAAAATTCCTGCTACTCTGGTGTTCTTCTTCCCAGAACCAAAGATATGCAAATGCCGGATATCTTCCATGAAAGGGGGATGACGTCACCAGCAGCCGTGCTCAAAAAAGAGTGTCAAACGGGAAGGGGTGCGATTGTGACAAAGAATGTGGTACTCGCCAGTTTCTTGAAGTTTCACTACACAATGGGGTTATTGGAATAGCTCCCACTCACTGGGAGTTTTCAGTAATCTGGAGTTTTTTAAATTCAGAAAGTTGCTTTTAATTGTGATGAAGTTTCTTTTTAGCTTTTGATGATATAGCCATACCCTTCTACACATTTAGCTCACTCATTATTATTTTTTTTTTACCAGATTAAAATTATTCTATTTGTGCATTAATGAAAATTTAAATGAGAAAATTCAGTTCCATGACAGTAAATCAGATCCCTTTGAATCTTTCTAATACATGTGGTTTAAATGACCATTTTCACTTTAAAATATTTTTTAACTGACTAGGAAATTTATAAAATGGAAAAATAATCTTATAAGAAATTAAAGACCCAACTTTTTGAATGGAAACTTTAAATAAACTTTTCAATTTCTTAATAGGTGATAAAATACTTATAAATCAATTGAAATGATTCAGATTGTCATTTTAACAAATCAGCAATACATTTTTAAAAGTTATCCCATGTTTCAACATAAAAGTAACAAATACACTCATGTCCATAAATTAAGGATAATTCGGAATCACACAGAAATTGAACTCTAAAATAAAAATTTCACCTTTTAGAATTATCACACACACATCTTGAAGCAATGAATACAAATTAGGGAAACCACCAGATGGCGCGGATAGTACGTCACAAATGACGAGAGAGTGTGAGGGCTATATAAGGAATGGTGTCAGCAGCGCAAAATTGTTCACGCTTGCATTAAAAGCTTTAACTCAGTGCAATAACCACATGGTTATGGCTTTAAAGAGGAAGCATTTGCGATGAAATAAGGAGTATCCGGACAACTTGGAATGTGGACGTACCCAGCTGGAAGTATCCGAGGCACTTGGAATCGCCCAGAGTGTCATCTCCAGGCTTTGACAACGATTCCAAGATGATGGTAATGTGAGTAGATGTTACAGCACAGGTCGCCCCCGAGTTACAACGCCGAATGAGGACCGGTATTTAGCAGTTACTGCCAAAAGAAACAGACGGAGCACAGCATCAGACCTGTCTTGTCAGCTCTCTTCAGCTACCGGTACGACAGTTTCAAGAGCAGACCGTGTACAGACGCTTAGGGCACATTGGTCTATATGCTCGTAGGCCTGTCAGATGTGTTCCCCCTTACCGCAACTCACTGTCGCCTGCGATTAACCTGGAGTAGAGAGCATGCATTGTGGACACCGCAACAGTGGTCTGGTGTGATGTTTTCCGACGAGTCCAGGTTTAGTTTGCAGTCTGATTCTCGCCGGACTTTCATATGGAGAGCGCCAGGTACCCGTTATCACCAAGAGAACACCATTGAACGAC